>HE670303.1:17790-38945 GCA_000313835.2 Heliconius melpomene melpomene | reverse complement strand
TATATTCCGACAGAGTTTCAAATTATTGCATTTCATTTTTCTTGTCATTTAACTCATCATAATAATATAATATTTATGTATTTATATAATATTTATAATAATGTATGTATTTTTTTTATAGAATATATATGTGCGTATATATGTATATGTAGTTTATATATATATTATTGTATATTTATATTTATAGATTCAAATATAATATTTTTCTGTTATGCACTATACTCTCCCCGCTGTTTCACAAATATCCACTTCCACTGGTAGGCTGGAAGAGATTTCTTTTAGAAATAAGCCCACCCTTGTCAACAAAATTTTTCTTCTCTTAAGTTTCTGTATTTTGTTTTTTGTGCAATAAAGAATATATATAGACAGATGGAGCCTAGGTTTAAAACACTCCGTTTTCAACTTTCCACACAATTGACGCATTGTGGCGGCACTTAACGCCGCCGCCAACGGAGCGAGAAAATAAAAATAATCCTTATATAAACATTCTAACGAGGGAGGAATGAACCTACAACCACCGTGTTTACAGTTAGACGTCCATGTCACTGCCGGCCGAACATGTGATCTAAAAAGCTCTTGACAAGACTACTTGCTTTATAATCCTTTTTAAGTCAATAATTGATTACATGCCTATAGGTATAGAAAAAACTAAAGAACTAAATTAAATTTAAATGGTAATAAATAGATGTTCATTATGTAAATCGGCTAATCGGATTCTAAGAATAGATTAGATCTCTTAGATCTTTACAATTCTAAAGTGAATTAACATGATTTGATTTATTATCAATATTTTATTAGTGTAACAAAGAAAAAAATGTTTTTGAGTGACCACTCAGTCAAATAAAGATGACAAAGAACGGTGTCTAAAATAATTGAAAATATGGCTCAAAAAACGAAACTTGATAAAATGTCTGTCGCGTAGTAATAAAAAAACGCAGGAGCAAAATTCAGTCTGTTTACCCACGTCCGTGGAATTATTTATAAATATGCATGTAGAAGAATTTTCCGGATTAAAACCACGGCACATTTCTGCGGTTTCTGGAAAAAAAAGTCGTTTAACGTCATGTCAAGGCAGCTTAACGTTTTTACTTACTGAGTAGGGAACTTAGTGGTAAGTCGAAATTGAGCTTTTTTATTAGGAGAATAATTATAACCTCATTTTTTTAGTCTTTTCATAGATAACATTAAGTACTATTAGTTAACTATATAGTTTTAACTAATAAATTTATGAGTTTTGCAAGGATTATAAAAATAATAAAATATTTTTCATTTAAGTAAAAAATGTTTCCATCAACGTGTCATGTTTGGAAATGTAACTTAGATCTAGCGCATTATTATTTTGATAAACCCTCTATAAATATAGCTTTGGTTTACCTTAAATTTACCTTTAGTTGTCCTGCATAACGATATTTTGGTTTTGAAAATTGTGACAAGAAATAAAACCGCTTACCTTAAAATTCATAAAAACATAAAGTTTATGTTACATAAAATAAAAAAAACACACATTTTAAATCTTTTCAAAGCTACTGCCTTACAAGATTTTGTCTTTCGTGTAAATAGATTTTAAACCCAACATGTTATTATTTCTGATCATAACATCAAAGAAAAATATGAAAATTGAAACGTCAACAATAAACTGTCAAATGTCAGTGAAGTGAAATGTATGCGGACAGCGGAACGCTAATGAAAGTGATTTCGGTTTTCACAGTTTGAAATAAAATAGAATATTTCGTGTACTACAAATATAAAAAAATGACGAGCACATCTTCCTATAACAATGATAAAGTGGTGCAAGGGGAGGTCGAATATCCAGCTTGTGACCCAGCCTCAGGAGCTTTCTTCCAACCCGATTACAAAAAGTAAGTGCATTAATCTAATTAATAATGTACTATTATAATCGAAGATAAATGTTGCAACAAAATACATAAACATAAGCCTATAAGCTAAGCAAAAATTATTTATCTTTATTATTGATAATATCTAAATTAATCTTGTTTTATTTTTTAAGGAATGAGGACCTAAAATTAATGTTAGATGGTTCTAAAGATTCTCTTAAATTAGAGGCAATGAAAAGAATAATTGGGATGATTGCCAAAGGAAGAGATGCATCTGACTTGTAAGTATAATTACATACAAATAATACTATTTTAAAATAAAATTCAAAACTGTAATAATAAGAATAAATTTTGTCTTTTTTTAATTTCATGCTTTGTTCTGCATAAAGCAGAGTACACAGAAAGAACTTTATCCACATTTAAGACATGTATTGTCATGACTGAAAAGGAAAGTGTAAATAATTCATTCCTTCAAGTGGGGTTGTAACCCATATCTACTGCATTTATAGTCATACGCTGCACCACAACAATATCAATTATATTACTAACAGTAACATTTTTTTCTAAATAATATTTTTTTATATATTTACAAATATTATTTTTACTATCTTTAGGTTTCCAGCTGTGGTGAAAAATGTAGTATCAAAAAATATTGAAGTAAAGAAACTAGTGTATGTTTATCTTGTTCGCTATGCTGAGGAACAACAAGACCTAGCCCTCTTGTCGATCAGTACATTCCAAAGAGCTTTAAAGGTTTGAATCTATATTTTAATAAAAAATCACTTTGTGGATAACTTACAATGCTTAAGATAGAAAGTTTATTATAAATTTTCAAAGTAAAATCACAATATGTATAATATTTCTGTCTTGCATACACATAATATTCAACCCTATGAGAGATATCTTTTCATAAAAAGATTATACTACGCTTAGAATTAGTTAATTCTATATATTTTTTAAATATATAAATATTTTTACTATTTAAATTAGAATTGACGTTTTTAGGATCCAAATCAACTTATAAGAGCCAGTGCTCTTAGAGTTTTATCCTCCATCAGAGTACCAATGATAGTGCCTATAGTGATGCTGGCTATTAGAGATTCAGCAAGCGACATGAGCCCCTATGTGAGGAAAACTGCGGCTCATGCCATACCTAAGTTGTATAGGTAAGATTAAATTAAATATACTTTTTTCTGCAATTAATGAGATTAGTCAAATATTAGGATTTATATTTTTTTAATTACAAATGTAAATTCTATATGGCTTATATTGAGTAAAAAAATTGGGGGTGGTGTGCCGCAAGCATGCAACTGTAAACACAATGGTTGTGGATTCGATTCCCACTTAGAAGAATGAAATATTTAATATTAAAATAAATTAAATTTGTTTTCAGTCTTGATCCAGATCAAAAGGAAGAATTAGTGGCAATTATAGATAAACTTCTATCTGACAAAGCTCCGCTTGTTGTAGGATCTGCCGCGATGGCCTTTAATGAAGTGTGTGGAGACAGAATGAGTTTGATACATAGAAGCTATAGGTATGTAAGCTGTGAGTTCAAGTCAAATAAAGTATGCCAAGTTAAAATATGAACAATATTTAATATTAATTTTAATAGTTATTATTCTTTTTTTAAATTTTTACAGTATTATTCCAAACTTACCATTATTATTGATATGATTATTTCTCATATAATTTTTATAGTTTAGTAAAAAATTAGAATTTTTGCCTTGTTTTAATAATAATACAGAATATGATGTTAAAAATATGGAAATATGGTCTAATTATTTGTTTATTTTTAGGAAACTATGTGCTCTTCTTGCTGATGTAGACGAATGGGGGCAGTTGACATTGTTAAATGTTCTAACTGTGTATGCTAAGACATGCTTCCCTGACCCTAATGTTGGTGATGTGAGTATATTTTTCTATACTATCCTTAAATTTAAATTATAGTGTAGTTTTGTCTGTCTACCCTGCTGTGTGCAGGATACATGCTGATTTTATTCATATACATAGTTTTTTCATCCACCAGGGCTACTCAAGTGATAGTGAGAAACCATTCTACGACACTGACAGTGACGGTAGTGACGCAAAACACTCTCCTAGCTCTCCGACAGTGGAGCCAGATCTACGTCTTCTACTGCGCGCCTGTAAACCTTTGTTGCAAAGTAGGAACGCGGGTGTTGTGATGGCCGTCGCTCAGTTGTTCTATCATTGTGCACCTAGTAAGTGACTATTTTATATAAAAAAATATGTCGACAACATTCGTCGTCCTTTACTTTATGCTCTTACAATATCTCTTTTGGTATAAAAAGATAATGATCTGAAAAACAGATTATATACCCAGCATGTACATCAGTTTCTCACATTCGATTTTTATTGTTCGTCATTGGTTTTTTGCTATAGTGTTATACTTGTTAAGACCAAGTTTTGTGAGAAGAGAATAATAAAACATTAATTACTAGATGAGATGCGATGACGAGTGTCTTAACACTACATATTCTCTGCCTACCTGCTACGGGGAAATAAACGAAGCCATTAAAAATATATATATTTCAATTTTATTTTGACAGTTCAAGAACTTCCTCCAGTAGCCAAGGCCATGGTGCGTTTGCTTCGCGCCCCCATCGAAGTGCAGAGTGTAGTGCTAAACTCTATAGCATCACTTACAGTCACTAGACGGGTATGCTAAAACTATTTTTGTCATTTATATAATGGAAATTAGGTATTTTTAGGTTTGTTAAGTACCTCACATTAAACTCCTTCCTCCTGGCATTAATCCCGGCTATTGCCAGGGTCTGCCCTCCTACTCAACCTACTACACTTTGCACGGTCTTTTGCAAGTTTTTTGCGGTTTTAGTTTGGTGTAATTATTTCACGAGAATTGTATTACAATATGGCAAAGCCCTAAAAATTATATATGGAAGGATAATATATTGAATTTTTATATTTTATATTCATTTCAGTCACTCTTCGAGCCATTTCTCAAGTCGTTTTTCGTACGGAACTCTGATCCTACTCACATAAAACTACTAAAATTAGAGATCCTTACTAATTTAGCAACAGAAGCGAGTGCCCCTGTTGTTTTACGCGAATATCAAACCTACGTTACTTCGAGCGATAAGGCATTTGTGGCTGCCACCATACAAGCTATAGGAAGACTTGCTGTGGCCATACAGAGTGAGACTGAAACATGTCTAAATGGACTATTACATTTGCTGTCTAGTAAAGATGGTGAGAAACTTGGATTTATTTTGATTTATTAAGAGTTTTTTTAACTGTTGTTGAAGTTACACAGTTAACGGAATTAATTAAATTTTTTTTAAATCTTATTATTTTTAAACACTAGCAAATATGGGGTGATTATTGCTTTATTATTAACTAGCGGACGCGCGCAGCTTCGCTTGCGTATTTAGGGGTGAATTGTAATAACCCATGAAACATGTATTCGATGAAATATTTTTAAGAGTCTAAATTTCGTTAAATCGGTGGCGATTTAAAAGATTTTTGCATACAAACTTTCAACCCCTTATTTGCACCCTTAGGGGGGTGAATTCTAGAAAACCATGATACACATGTTCAATTAAATATTTTTAAGAGTCTAAATATCAAATTTTATAAAAATCGGTGGCGATTTAAGAATTTGTCCATACAAACTTTCAACCCCTTATTTGCACCCTTAGGGGCAGAATTCTAGAAAACTATGAAACACGTATTCAATTAAATACTTTTAAAAATCTAAAAATCTCAAATTTTATAAGAATCGGTGCCGATTTAATTTTTTTTCCATACAAACTTTGAGCCCCTATTTTACCCCTTTAGGGTTAAAATTTTTCAAAATCCCTTAGTGGATGTCCAGATTACGAAAGTAAACATCTGTCCAAATTTCACGTTTCTACGCACAGCGGTTACGGCTGTGCGTGCGTCTTACCTCAGTCAGTGAGGAGAAGTCCTAATTCCAAAAAATTTTTTTTTTGCATTTTTTTTCCTTATCTGACGGTGGCAGATGATGAGGTATTTGTAGCTGCCATCATACAATCAAATTTTTTTTTCTTCATTTTTTAATGATTTCAGAATGGGTGGTATGCGAAGCGGTGGTTGTGGTGAAGCGAGTGGTCGGTGGGGGCGCTTCTTCAGCTCGAGCTGCCGTGTCTAGAGCTGCTAAATTGTTACGTTCTGATAGGTAATTATATAGCCTGTTTGATATACATACGTGTATTATGTTATTTTTTCATGTAGAGTTCAGTATCGTACTTCTTTTGTTTTACGGTGTATTTCGCAGATAGCAGGGTCGGCAGAGCGAACCGTTTTCGTGCCTGCGGTACGGCTGGCCTATATATTTTTATATGCATTTCTTTTTGAACAGACTAGCAGGTAATGCCCGAGCGGCTGCAGTCTGGTTAGTGGCGGAACACGGGGCTAAACACCCTCGAGCCGCCGCCATTTTGGCCCATATGGCGTCTAATTTTGCTGATCAGGTGAGTATAAAAATTAAAGAGTTAATTTATTGAGTCCTTTTCGTATTTGTAAAATTTTTGATAAGAATGAGTCTTTTCCTAATTTATTTATAATGAAGTTGTCCTGTCATAGACTTAAGTTAAGTATAGTTAGGTAATTTGATATAGGTGACCCTATATCAAATTACCTAACTATACTGTTATATGAAAAAATATTGTAAATACAAAGATTGGTAAGTCATTTTTTGTCTCCATTCATTACTTTATACAGGATTAAATTTCTGGCCTACCGAATGTTTGGCCCACCTTTGCTAACTAAACTTTTAATTTTGTATTTCTTATGTCTTTTTATGTGCAATAAAGAATATATATATATATTTATTAAATTGACATGTTGAAACACTTTTAGGCTGTTTTTTTACTTTCACGCTGTAACAGGGTAGGCAGAGGAAGCCTAGTGTTAAGACACTCCATTCCCCACTTTACTGTGCTTTACCTTGGTAGGAGAGGAAATGATAATATTAAATATATTGTTTTCTTGAACGGGAAATTTAATAAATAAATAATTAAATATATTGTTTTTTTTCACACGCTTGTGTCCCTGCGCTATGCCTGCCCTTTCACTATGATCTAAATTACGTATATAACATATTAAATTCCAAAAAAATCTTATACACTTCCATGACTTCACAGGACGAACTAGTAAAACTCCAGCTCCTCTCCCTAGCAATAAAGCTCTCAGTGACCCAACCGGACACTATCCCGATGTGCCACTACGTCCTCTCCCTAGCCCGCTACGACGCTAGCTACGACGTGCGTGACCGCGCTCGCATGCTACGCCGCTTCGTAGACCCCACGGAGGGTGGCCTTCTACAGAGTTACGCCAGGCTGGTGTTCTGTCCGGACAAGCCTAAGCCGTGTGTGCAGAGTAATTTTAAAGGTAATTGTGTAATTTTTGTATAGACCGTCGTGGCGCAGGGACACAAGCGTGTGACTGTAACGTGACGGTGAGTTCGATCCCCACTCGAGGAAATGAATTATTATTTATTAATATTTGTATTTCTTTGCTCTGGCACCTAAGCAAAAGCCCAGCGTTGAGTTTCGCTACTCAATGGAGTGTCTTAACAATAGGTTCTTTCTACCCACCCTGCTGTGTTACAGCGTGAAGCTGACGTATTTTTTTTGCGACACACTATAATATGTAAAGTTTTTTGTAGTGATATGCTATGGGTTGAAGTTAAGCTTGTTATTTCTTGCTGTAATATCACTCACTCCGTCTCTTTTTTTTTTAATTTCAGATCGCGACCAATACACAGTGGGTTCGTTATCGCAATACATAGGGACGGCGGCGGCGGGTTACCGTCCGCTACCGGTCGCGCCGCGCGAGACGGCCGACGCGGCCGCACGCGATACCGCGCCCGCACCCGCGCCTGTTGCCGAGGTTACTAAGGTGTGTACAGTGCGGTTGGGCCGAGTGAGTGATGAGTTGTGGCCGCTAGAAACTTTGGTTATCTGGCAGGAATTAAAAGTTAGATGGAGGCCCGACTACTAGCGAAACTTTACTAACATTTATTTAAAAACTAAGAAGGCCGTTGTGGCGCAGGGACATAAGGGTGTGAATGTAACGCGACAGTTATGACTTCGATCCCCACTCCAGGGAATTAATTATTATTTATTAATATTTTCATTTTTTCGCCCTGGCACCAAGACAAAAGTTCCGCCACTAAACACACAACGTCTCGAAAAATTCGGTGTAAAATGGGGATCGGAGTGTATTAACCCCATATTGCTTCTGCCTACCCTTCTATATGCGGGATACAGCGTGAAGCTGATTATATTTATTTTTTAATTTAAAATCTTATAAAGCTACTACCTAGGCCAGTCGTCACGACTGGTTTCTCTAACTTTTCTTTTCAATTTAATACATTTTAAACTTTATAAAATATGCACTAAACAAAGTTTTCCTTACAGAATAATAAGAGCTTCTATTCTGAACCTGATAGTAATGGTTCGGGAACGTCCTCGTCATCATCGTCAGGCTCCAGCAGTTCTGAAGAATCTTCTGATGAGTGAGTTTTCCCTTATTTTTGATTAATAGTTTAAAAATCAAATCTTATTGTTCCTAGTTCGATAACCACGCAAAAATGATAGTATTGATACAATTTATATTTTACCACATTTTATATGCATAATAGCAAACAGAATGCAACAATTGTAAAAAAAAGAATAATTGTAAGAATATTAATTCTAAACTTATGATACTTATTTTATTTAGACTTTATAGTACATAAATTCTGTTTATTTCTAATTAATTCTCTAATTTTCTATTTTTTTTAAAGGGAAGAAGAGGTCAACGACATTGAAAAGAAACATGAGAAACAAAAACAAACCAACAATTACAAGTAAGATTTTTTTAAAATTAAATAAAATGAGATAACCATTTTTTAGTTTTATAGGGAACATAGTGAAATGATATCTATCTCCTTAACACCACCCGATTATTCAGATATTGCGTGATAGTGGCGTGAGGGCTTTGAAAGAGCTTGCGTATTTATTATTATTAGTACATGCTTCCATTACTTTAAAGCTATCAAGTGGCTACTGTGCCTAACTTTACTAAAGCCTGTATTTTCTCCCTTCTGCCATTCTTTAAAAGACGTTGCGATCGATTTATATATTTATTTTTAGGTCGTCCAATTCGGGAACATCGGATTCTGAAACGGACAGTGAATCTTCCTCCGGCTCAGAGAATCAGTCGAGTTCAGAAAGCAGTGAGGAAGAAAAAGAAACTAAGAAAGTAGAGAAAAATGTATTGCAGGTATTCAGAAGGAAATATTTTTTTTTTATAGAAGATAGAAAAAAGTACTTTTGTGTAATAACAGAAAGTTTGTTATTCGAAAGGAGAAGGTCTTTTTCGATAGAAGTTAATTAGATTGACATAACTTTTTAGTTCTTTTTTATGTTTTGCATTTCGCATAAATGCATGACTAGTAATAGAATAGAATAAATAACATACTATTATCAGTTCTTTTTCAATTTTTCCTTTGTTTATTTTTAAAGAGAGCAGAATGTTGAGTGACAATATCAACAGCATTTTTTATCATATTTTATAAATATAATAATCATTTTCTTAAATGAGATTTATTATTTCATTTGAAGCCACATGATGCAACAGCAAAGAGAGAAGGTACAAAGAAACACTTTAGTATTTTTAAAATTCCTATACACATTTCAGGAACAACCTAAACAAGAAACAAAAGAAAAAGAAAAGAAAAAAGAGAATACAAACGAAAAATCTAACTTAGAACTGCTTCTAGAATTAGATGAAATGGCCAATTCTCTACCCACTATGACACCAACGTGCGGAGGGCTTCTCTCTCCACCTCCAGCTATGCCTAATATAGGAGAAAGTAAGTTATAAATAATTATATTTCTATTACGGTTTTAATAGAAATTGCCTTCTATTCGCTCGCCTTGAAATTAAATTAAATAGATAGTTAAATCGTAACTGCAACATGAATATTAATACTTAAAAGTCAGCTTCACGCTGTATCCCGTACACAGCGTGGTAGGCAGAGGGAACCCTACTGTTAAGGCACTGCGCCGAATTCTGGATGTATTGCATGTTGAGTGGTGGAACTCTACGCACTATGTTCGACACCACAGGAATGAAAAAATAAATTTAAATAAACATTTCGTCCCTTTGAGTGGGGATTGAACACAACAAATCGCGTTTACAATCACACTTTGTGCCCTTGCGCCATGACTAATGTTAAATAAATATTATTACTTTATTTTTCAAATATATTATGTATTTAATCTAAATAATAAATCTATGATAATCACACAGCGGACACTATAACACCAGTGGGTCCCTGCCTAGTCCCGCCCACCCTCTCAGAGGCAATATCACGTGTACGGTCTGGGGGTCTCTCAGCTACGCAGCGCTGGACGCGCGCGCCACATCTTTTCTCAAGATCTATGTGCGCCATAGAACTGGCGTTCACTAATCACACGCAGAAGGATGTTGATAATGTTAGGGTTAATAAGAAGGTAGGAATGGATACATTTTCTTATATTATTTTCGCTAAGTAATTGAAAAATATATTTTTTTCAGTCACTCGTTCATCCATTCATTTGATCTTCTGCTAATAGTAAGTGAATGGACACTTGTTCTTATGTCTATGTGCGCAGTAAAACTAGCGTTCATTAATCGCAAAGGAATGTTGATAATGTTTGAGTTAATTATTACATTACGTAATAGTAGTACTAAATAGTGCAATAATACCAATCTTTCGCTCATTTGTTCATTCACTCACTCATTACTAATAATATACAGTAATAAATGATACTTTAATATACATGATAATAAAATATTTACACTAATTTTGTCCACATTTCAGACTCTAACAGGCACTCGCACTATACACGACTTCGCGCCCATACCCCGCCTGGGCCCCGGGGCGACCGCCACCACCACACTGGGAGTGGACTTCGCGGATTCCATACAGCCCATCGAATTTACTGTTATAAGTTCACTTGGTATGTAGAACTATATATTTTGTTTTATTCTTCTATACTAATATTGTAGATCGCAAACATATCGACGTTTTTGACAAATTATCTTTTTATTTCAGTTTAAATGCACTCCTAGGATATATGAATATAAAATAATTATATATATTTGTGTAAAATTTTGACTTTGGCAGTTAGTAATCCGTTGATATGTAATTGTTAGACATTTAAAGATTATATTGATTTTTTTTGTATCATGTACACTACTTATTGCATATCGTTTTTATATTTAGAAATATTTTTATAAATAACTATTTTCTTTATTAGGTGAAGTCCCAGTAACAGTGACTCCCCCGGTCGGGGAATTAATGCGCGCCGTCACTATGTCGGAAACGCGTTTTGATACGGAACAGAGGAAACTCAGGGGGATGACCGAGGTAAATATTACTAGTAATATAACATATATTACTAGAAATATACATAATAGTTTTTGGGTTCACGCTGTATCCTTCATATAGCAAGATAAATGGAGAAAATCTGTAAAGACCCTCCGTTTTCGTTTTCTGTGTGAATTCAAGGCATTGCGTGTTGGCGCAATTTGTTATTTTCTATATAACAAAAATATTCTTAAGTTATTCTTTTTTATTTTTACAGTGTAGCAAAAATGCAAATAAATTAGACGATGAACAAGCTGTATCCAAGCGTGTGTTTGAAACTGCCAATTTAGCCGCCATTACGACATCTGGAAACTTTCTCAGGTAATATAAAATTAAATAATTGTACTTTATAAGCTGTATAATGTTTCATGTCTTGTTCTTTATGAAGAACAAGACATGAAACATTACTTAAATAAATATCATACATTTACTTCATTATTTAGAACTACATTATTTATTGATATTATACTCCACTCCAATGCTTGCCACTCCGTCCGGTCCTGAGCCCTTTGAATCCAGCGGTTTGGGGGAGGCCTATATCCAGCAGTGGACCTTAAAAGGCTGATGGATGGATACTCCACTCCTTATTGTGTGGCGTAATTTATGGAGGGCTAATTGTAAAAATGCTTATCATTTACTTTTATTATTATGTAAAATAAAAATAAAAGATATTTATTTCATTTATAACAGATTCGCTGGCAGAATGATGTCGTCACAAGATCTGGTTTTATTATCTGTGAAAATAGAAGAAAATGGCGTCACAGTGACAGCTAACTGTCCCAACATGGCGGTAGCGTCGTTACTCGCCAATCAAGTCGCACAAGCTTTTAATAAAGATTAAATTAAATAGAAAAGTAAATCTATATCATTATATTAATAAAGATTTTATATACGAATATAATAATAATATATGAATATATAAATATATATTCATAATCAAAATAATATAAATATGTCGTTAACACGAATATTATGCTTATAGCTGTTCTGCAGTAATGATTCGATCATTTACTTTATTCAATAAATCTAGGCGTACATAAAGAAAATATGTTAACTAAATTAAATATATTTTTCTTATTACAAAATACTGACTCATTAAAAAAAGAAACTAAGCAATGTAAATAAATGAGAAAATATTTACACACTGTGGTTGTACACTGTAATTTCTACACTAGTAACTGCGTAATGATTGTAAACGACAGTTGTGGGTTCGATTCCCACTCAGGGTAAAGTGTTATTTTCAGATCCTCGCTCTGGTATCAAGATAAAGTGCGGCGTTAATTTCCGCTACTCAACACGCAATGTCTCGAAATTTGGATGGGATACAGCAAAAATTAAGCAATTAAGCTAAAAAAATGGAGAACAATGGAATATGTCCCTTAGCTCGCTTTCAAAAAATAATAAACTTCCTTATCATAATAATAGTATAAGCACTGTTTTTTTTATATAAAGCTTTTAGAACTAAAGTATATGTTATATAATAAATAATATAATATTATTGTAGTTTTCTTTAATATATATTTTTTAAACAACCGATGGTCATGATCATACGATTTCATATTGAAAAAGCTTTCAAATATAAATATATTATACAGGGGCACAAGTGTGACTGGAAACGCGAAAGGATGTCTTCGGCGGAAAATGGGGAACGGAGTATCTTAACACTAGGTTCCCTCTGCCTACCCTGCTACATGTGGGATACAATGTGAAGCTGATTAAATTTTTTTAATGACTTAAGTTTCCTCCCACTCTGATTGGATTACTAAAAATCAGAGGAATAGTGGAGGATGGAGAAACTAATTTTTAACATTGGAATCTCTTTTTACCCTACATGTTACAAGAAATGTGTAAAAATAAAAACAATCACCAATACTATATTATATAAAATTTTAATATCATAATATATTCTTACAAAATATCAATAAACGTAATATATTTACAGATCCTTAAATAATACTGTCATTTATTACCTTAAAAGCTAATGTTGAGGGTAATGACCCCAAGTGGGCGCCATACTGACCCCCAAGCCGTAGGGGTTATTCATTACTATTCTAGGCCTTTTGGGGTCTTCATGCAAACTTTGAGGAACCATTTGCGTTTGATGGGTTTGAGGTTCGATTACCCTATCCTTTTTAGCTGCACGTTTCTTAGTATTTGTATCGGGATTGATTCTACGTTCATTCCAGAGTCGTTCAATCAAAATATTCCTTGAATTAACTCCACGGGGATCCTCAACTTGTTTCTTTGAAATGGGAGTGTTAGCAACTCTCTGCTTCATTGCTTCCAACCTTTCCTCAGTCTGAGTCATTTGAACTACAGGTAAACTGTTAGAATTACAAATATTATGTAGAATACAGCAAGCTACAACAGTCATGGCGACGGTAGGCGGGTCAAATTGCTTGTTACAAGTCGCTTGAAGGCATTTCCATCTAGATTTCAATTGTTTTATAGTTTCTAAAACAACATTATGTGTCTGTGTGTGTATGTTTGTGTAGTATTTCTCCGGCGTCTCCGGTGCTTTCTTTGTCATTTTCGGTATTGGCACCATTAAATATGGTTTTTGTGAATAATGACTACCACCTGTAAAAATGAATGAAGTTTTAAATCTTATTCAGAGGATTGGAGTCCATTGAATGTCGTGGCGCAGGTGCAATGTAAAATCAACAGAATTTGACGAAGATTTTTTTCCCCATTTTCGCGTCTTAGCACTAGGTTCACTCTGCCTACCCTGCTCTGTGTGGGATACAGTGTAAAGGTAGTTTATTTAGAACTAAACATAGTGTTTATAATATTTGTTTAAATCATTAATAAAAGAACATGTGGGACAATAGAAAAGAGACGAGGATTCAATCTTGCTACCTTCAATATTGTTTTAGCTTCACGCTTTACCACACAGAGTAGACACCTACCTATAACCTAGAGTTAATTCCATTAAGAAATTTTCGCACTGCATTCCCATTAAGAAACTTTCGTTCCCCACTTTTCGCCGAATTGTGGAGACAATGCGTGTTGAGTGATGGAACTAAACGCCGCGCTTTGCCTCAGTACCAGAGCGAGGGCCTCATAATTTTTAAAATTAAGAAATATCTATACATACCAAGAAGCCAGCACAAATCTCTAGAATTGTTAAGACTTTCCAGATCAATTTTGACAGCATGTTGATTTAATATTGTATCGTGGGACAGCGACCCGCCCGGGTGGGCGTATACACTCATTATGTTCATATTACTGTCACATATCTGAAAATATACAATTATTAGATATTTAAAAAGAGCATCTAAAATAAATAAACAATTAAGAAAGAGTTGATAATCTTCAAAAACCTGAACATATTTTCTTGAATCATGGCTGAGAACACTTGATTAAGTCACTTTTGAAAAATAAAAGAAACAAAATCAAAACCGTATCATTTGGTTATGAGAAACAGACATACATATACTTGCATACACAGACATGAAATATTGTCAGGAGTGACCAAAATCCTGAGGGAAGTGGGTTAAGACATTCTTAAAATAAATTTTCTCTTGTCAATCTTTATGTATGTGATAAAGTGTATACATAAAATGTTACTTACTATCTGCACTTTTTTAGAATGATATGATTTATTGAAATGTTTCTTCTGATCACCACTTGGTCTCGCAATGGGTATGTGTACACAGTCGACACAGCCCACCACATTTGGTATACCGTATTTCATGTAAAACCTGCAAAATTTTATATAATAACTATGACCTACAATTCCTTCCATTCACAAAATTATTTAATAGTATACATTTAAATGTTTACACATTTTCTAAAATGTTTTTTTTTTTTTAAGTATACCTTACATTATAAAATTTCAAAAAATATTTACTACAGTTACAGATCATGCAAAGTGGAGTAGGTTAAGCAGGAAGGCAAACTCTGTCAACATACACCAAGCTGCCAGGAGGAAGGATTTAGCAACTGAGACCAAATGATCTATCAAAAATTGTAAGAATCTGTCATATAAATTTACACTTGTCATTTTACAAGATAATATTATATACACACCCACTCTTAACAACTTCTCTTTCATTTCTCAAATGTGGGAAATGTATATATTTCTTCACAATAGTTGGATGATTCATGGCTTCCGTCACTTGTACCACAGCAGTCGATACAAAATACTGTGTTATGTTTGGATCAGATCTACCTGCGATAGACTTTTGATATTTGCCTGTAGCATAGAATGATAGGGCTGCTATGACCTGTAAAACATATTTACTATATAAGTTTAATATATTTTAATTATACTTAAAATATTAATATATACTATATCAACATACATTATGTGAGTGTTCGACAGAAAATGCCATGGTCGTAAGGTTAATTCCTAGTTGGAGAATTAATTATTTTTATTATCTTAACTTGTAAAATGCAAATGCAGCAGTATAAAGTTTCACCACTCAGCATGCAATATCTGGAATTTGAGAGGAAAGCAGAGGATTTACCCTGCAGAGAGCAGGTTCTCCCTACTTATTCTGCTGTATGCAGGGTAAATATAATGCAGAAGTAAAAATATTTTTGTCTATTAAAGAGATTTCTTTTAAATAATTTATAAAAAATGCTTTAATATATAGGAAAATATATAACATGTATAGTCTAATAAGTATATAATATATCACTAAATATATTATTTGTGTATGTTATAAAATGTATTTGTTAGTAATCAAAAACAAAACTTATTATGTGAAAAAAAAAATGTTATTATAATACATAAACAGTTAATTCAGTACCTTACTCTCAACAGAGAATTCAATGGATTTCGTTGTTTCGGGCATAACAGGTTTTAATTCCTCACAGAGATTTCGCGCCAGATCTTTTGAAAGTCTAAATGTTTCTATAAACGCACCATCACTCAAATCGAACGGATCCGAGTCGTCTTTAGCCTTCTGCACGGTTTGCTCAGGACTTTTTGCTTTTTCCAAACTCCTTGGTTCATGTTGTTTTTGCGATTGTGACGCATCCCACTTTAGTAGCTCCAAAAACACTGGTTCTTCATCAACTACGGATATGTAACCGTCTTCAGGCGGCTTCTCAGCCATTTATAATGAGTTTTTCAGTTTTTATTTAAACAATACAAAATGTATTACATTTATAGCAAACGCAAGCTGGGTTGACGAAATTGACATTAGCTAAATTCTGTGTTGCCAGCTGTTGATATCATTCGATTTTTTTGAAATTTTTTTTTTGGTGCTATGAATGATATAGAACTAGAATGTTTCTAATTAGTAAAAATGTGTAAAAATAAATTCATATATATGTAAGATTTTTATTTTATGTTAGTCTATACTTCAGACCGTTATACAAATAGTAAGCAAATATTTCACATTATTAAACACATCTCACAAAGTTCAAATTAAAAACAATACTTATGCTAACTTAAGCAAGATATGTAGTAATTATAGTTATTGCATTTCATTTTATATTTTTTTAGGCTATATTTCGAATGAAAAACAAAATTTCTTTTGTTACACTTTTCTATTAGAAATGGAAATTAGACGTAGTATTTAAAATTAGTATTCAAAAATATCACGCTTCCTTAAATAACAAGTAATATACATAATGAGACGTTTATTTGTTGACTTGAATTTAACATTAAAAATGCTATTTATTAAATGTGTGGCTTTACCTAAACTTGAACTTGAAATCTATAACTTTTCTTTCTAAGCCAAATCTTGTACCTACAAAATACTGATTTATTGTATGAAATTAAATTTGTCTCGGGCACCCTATTACTATGAGTACGTTATATTACGTTATAACATAGTTTAATATCGTTTTATGATAATAACGATACAGGGAAACCGGGTGGTCCGAGTCTACCCCAGAATTGTCTTGTCCACCCTACATAATTTACTAAGAAAAAATTGTTCTAATCAAAGCTAAAGTCCAGGTCTACCACCAAAAAATTCACGCCCATGAAGAAATCCCACAATAAAATATAACCCAGATCAATTAGACACGTGCCAAAGACGTTACTATGCTGATGATCTTGGAATTAAGATAAATTTCAATACAAAAGAAATGCTAAAAGTTTATCTAAATAGGCGTTCCAAGAATTTACATGTTTACAGGTACTTTCGAAAGTAGATCAAGTTATTGAAAATCAGTGATGTGACATTATCAGATATAATATATTTGTTTATCTTTATGTAGATTTAAAGCCTTCGTGTTTATATTTATATATGGTTATAAGTATACATGTTTACAGAATAAGAAATGCTAATTGTGCGTGAGAAGACAAAATATCTTGTACGACAATTAATATTTATAGGGATATTTTTATTTTTTTATCTTTAAATAATATAAACAGCTATGTACTATAACAGTAAATAATATACTTACCTAAAAACTGACCAAGCGTGAATGGGATTCGTGCATAAGAGGGTTCCGTAGCATTATCTATAAAATCGGCAAAAATAATCTCTGTTGTGTGGGATAGGTATTTATTTTCGATTCCCGAGATAAATTATTTTTATATTTCCCCATTTTGGTAAGACGAAGAACTGCGTTGAATATCTTAAATTCAGGCAGGAAGTGAAGCACCGAACTTTTTAACATTATGGGTAAAACATCTATAATGTTAAAAAGTTCCTCCACTACCTACTAGAGACGCAATGCCTTCAGAATTCAGCAGAAATGGGGAAATAAGTATCTCACAAGGTTCCCTCTGCCTACCCTGATTGTGCTAGATTGACCTTGGACTTAAAACTTAAGTAAGGTTTTATAAACAATAAAATAAAACAATACCTACAATTTTTCTCTTTCCTCAGATAATACGGACATCTTATCACCCAGCTTCACTTAATCTTAGAACTGAAGATGTATTTAAATACATAACCTAAACTGTCAAGTATGAGATAAGCCATCAACGCGCTGGGACTCTACCTGTCAATCATTGGATGTTTTGATTGCATTTAAGCCGTTGTAACGCAGTGGAACAGCGTTTGGCAAACGTCAAGGTTGTAGGTTCGATCCCAATTAAAAAAACCGGTTAAATCAGCTCGTCCACCGAGTCTTCAGTCTCAATTTTAAAGTAGGCAGAGGGAGCAGTTGTCTCCCTACCCTCGCGTCATAGTTGCGCTTAGAGTTGCCCTTGAGCCACGACAGCCTCATACTAGGCAGGTGTGCACCACCGTAGACCGCATCAATGCTCATCAGGCTAAATGCGGTCAAATGCAAGCCTATCTCAATATAAAAAAATACTTCCTATATTTTATACTTACAAATTAAATATTTTGATAGTTTTTAATAAGCTAGCAACCATAAATTACAAGATAGTGCCTGAGATAAAATTAAAATCTTCCGTATAAGATTTATTTACCTGTATAAATACAGTACATTTAATATTAAAAAAGTAAACAGAAATATTGTATTTTTTTAGTTATTTTATAGTAACTAGTGCAGTTACAGACATATACAGTCGGTGTGGAATGTATTCTTGCTTTATTTTAATATATTAAAAAATTGTATAAATATAATAAATACATTAATAGTTTTATAAGGAAATATTATGTAAGTAAAATTTGTTTTTTTTTTTTAATATTTTAACTGAACACTATAGACACGTGGTCCGTATCTATTTAGATTTTTAAAAATTATTAGTATTAAGTATAATTTGGTTACTAAAGTACATTTTAAAATCCGAAGTTTCGAATATCTAGTAATCATAGACCGTGCATCACGTATGTCACGTAATGTCGGACATATGTAGTGTCACGTAATGTCCGAAATATGTAGTGTCACGGTCGGATAAAAAAAAAAGTCATATACAGAATGTAACTTTAAAAGAACGGTAAAAAAAAGTTATATCCACGGATCAACGATCAACGAACGTCTATAGAACGCTGTTTTGATATTTATCCACTTCCACTGGTTGGCTCGAAGATATTTCTTTTAGAAATAAGTCCACCCTTGTCAACTATTTTTTCATTTTATATTACTGTATGTTTGTTTTATGCAATAAAGAATATATATATAGGGAAGGAACTTCAGTACCTATGCAATTCATCCCCAGCTTTCAGCTCATTTAGTTCAGCGTCTTTGGGATAATATCTGCTATATTAGAGAATTCGTAATTTTTTGGAAATTTGACATTATTGAAAAAAAATTCAAATACAGCCTGACTTGCTTGGATCTGCTCTCGTAATTTTTTTATTAATATAGCTCAGTAGTAGGCCTTTGTTTCATATAGTTAAAACTATCGATCTATCAATTTGAAAAAAAGAAATTGGAAAAAAATTAATATATATTAGATTTTTAAAAAGTTTAATTTTAGCAAAAAAATTGAAGGGTTGTAGCGAAAAGCACTGGTATTTTTTCAGAAGTAATTTTAAAAGACAACATGTACAAAACTACACTTGAATCATGAAACAGTAAAAATATATATTACATAGGTAGACTCATTATGAGAATTGACCCTTAAATCAATTTCTTTCTGTGTTGTATTTTTGGATGGTGGTTTATATTATCTTTCAGAACCTCTGAAAGTTCGAAGAAAGAATATTTCTTCTAAAAAGAAGATATATTTCACAAATAAATATTTGGTACTGCCCATTTTAAAAACTACACCCTTGAAAAAATAGTCTCTAAAAAATTAATTAATTAACTTAAATTAAAAAAAAATATGTTTAAAAACTTTATAAAACATATTATTTGAATAATTACATAAATAATTTCAAGTGATGTGCGTGCTACGTACCTCATCCAACGGAAGTGGCCACACTATAAATAGGTACATCTTAAATTTATGCATTTCCTCACCTCGAGATGGTTTCCCAGTAGGTATGTTGTTTTGAAAAAACAATCAATCTTCATATGATAAGTGACATTACAACTTGATATATATATAGATATGCAGTATTCTGTATACTGCACTCATCCTCGTCAAATATTAGCGATAAGCAAACAAACATTGATTTTCCCAGCGATAGATAATTTTAAAAATATTACTTATGTAATATGAATAACAGTATTGTTAGTGGGAACTAGTAGGACAGGAAGAAATATTTTTTTATAATATGGCTCATAAGTATACTATACTATGAATGATGTCAATTAGCAGCCTTTTTTCGAAGAGGTTAATGCTATTACCCACCTACTGGTTCTTACAGCGACACCGGTTGGATAGGGGGCAAATCTTTTAATGACGTGTGAAAAATGAAATTACTTTAAAGTTCTAGAAAGTCCCAAGCGGTAACAAAAATACATTATCTGTATTTTTTGTTACATTTTTATCGCTACAATCGAATGCTAAAAAAGCAAAATCAATTAAAACCATGATTGATTCATGATGACAGACGTACAGCGAAGTCTTAGCAACAGGACGTAAAACGGGACGTTTTATCCTTCGAGCACGGAACCATAAAAATGCTTGTATATTTTTTTATTGAGAATGTATTGTTCTCAATGCCATAGAAATTTTCACAGCATCCTTCATCTTTCACTAGATTCAGCTATCTCGTCACGGCAATTATGTTTCCGGTGATACTATCACCTATAATATCTTACGATCGCGATACTCGGGTGACCAATATTTTTATATACATATTTCTATTATTAAAGTAAACACGATATAATATAATTTTGAAGATAAATATAATCTTCATTTTCTAAGTAAATAGGAAAACAAAATTAATAGGGTACTCCCGGTTGACTTAGAATTATGAAATCTGGCAGCTAGTAACAAATTCAGGAAAAATCTGAAAACTATACACATGTGGTTAATTCCTAAAAAATAATAGCCTTAAAGGGTATTAAGGCCGCTAGTTCAAGTGAGGTATCAGATGAAAAGGCTCTGGTTAAGCTAAGCTTGAATATCAGAAAAAGCTCAAGACCTCCAATTTTTTGTATGGAACCCCCTGTGGGCGAACCCGACTCGCGCTTGTCGT
>HE670302.1:56822-77253 GCA_000313835.2 Heliconius melpomene melpomene | reverse complement strand
AAAAAAAAAAAAAAAAACTTACACGAAAAATAAAGAGCATAGCATTAAATATCTAAGTCTATAGCGCTACCGCGATACCAACATACCTTGTTATTCTCATTTTGTTCGTGTTAACGAACATTTCTTTAGAATTGTTTAAATACAATAATTCCACAACCAAATTAATTTTTCTGTTAATTAATATAAGCATAATACTGCAATAAATTAAGTTATTATAATGAAGTTAAATAAGTTATATTTTTATATAATTTGACTTTATATAATTTGACGTGACTTATATCAAAACATTGTGAAAATAAATGATTACGGCGTTAGGTAAAATTCGTGGCGTCCACTTCGATACTGAAGTGGGTCAGTGGATTAGTTACACCTTGAAATGAAATATATTAACGCATAATGAAACTTCATAATAAACATTCGTTATAATGGAAGTAGACTTTTAGTGAGGTCAACCCGTTTTTTATCTTCACGTTATAACCCTAATCTATATTAGGGTTCTCATCTATATGAGAAGGCGGAGAGAACCTAATCATTCACACATCCTCCACCTAATTTAGGAGACATTTCGTATTGAGTGACAGGACTCTATGCGGTACTTTGTTTGAAATCGAGAAAATGACAATAATACATTCCTCTGATTAGATATCGAAAACACAACCGTCGTGATTTTCGTCGTTATTAGGTATAGGTAGGTATGTATGTTATTTTTCGGTAACAGTAATTTTAACTACATGAATAGTATTTATGAACACATAAAAAGAGGGAACGTCTTAACAGTAGGTTCCCAGGTTCCCTTTGTATGCCGAATTCAGCGTGAAACTAAAAAAATAAATAAAATCGCTGAAATAAATATCTAAAAAGAGCGTCTATTGAGAGTCGTTGATACGTCTGCCATTACAGGTCTTGTTACCGAAGGTTCTTGACTTCACTATGGAAAACAAAGGTTGCATAGATACAAAGTGAAATTTCTTGTTTCTCTTGTCTATGACATTTTTCTGGATGCATATATGAATGGATAGCAAGCATTGTGAACATGATAAAGTAACTTCAAGCTTTTTCCCGAGGGTTGGCAGAGGAAACTTAGTGTTCAGACACTCCATGCCCTAAGAGCTGCCCAATTTTCGAAACATTACGTACTGGCAGAACACAACGCCGGGCTTTGTTTTCTTACAAGACTTGGGTAATATTTTCGAAAGTTTGATGTAAAATTATCTAAATCCAATTATCTTAAAAAATTGTTTTTGTATACAATGTTTTTTTTTCAAAAGAATACGAAAATTGACCCAACGTAGAAGTAATTCATTATTATTATTATCATATAAAAAGCAAAAAGGCGTTGCTCGTTTTCAGATTAACGAATTGGGTCAAAACACCTGCGTCATGAATGCCTCGGTAAGGGCACGACGCTTAAACGCATACAGGGTGTATATAAACATGTAATATACTTAAAAGGGTTTTAAAATTATGAATGGATGTACTTTAATATTTAATAAGGTTGAAATTTGAAAATATTATCATATTTATATATGGACATTTCTTTTTTTTGTATTCCTCATGTAGCAGGGTAGGCAGAGGCAGCCTAGTGTTAAAGCACACCTCTCCACACGTTCCACCGAACTCTAAAGGCACTGCTTATTGAGTGACAGATCTCAACCCCGCGCTTTGTCTAGACGCCAAAGCGAAGAAATAAAAATATTGAATATTCCATTTCCTCAAGTGGGAATCGAACTCACGATCTGTCACGTTTACAGCCACACGCTTGTGTCACTGCTACGACTACTTACTCTTGCTTCAATGAAAATACAATTTTTTTTTCAAAGAACATTTGTATTTATTCCGAATTAGAACCCATGATCTTCTTCCATACCTTATATAAATAGACGGTACATCGGCCGACTAATCCTAAACACACTCAAAATGAGATACGATGTATCTTCAAAAGACTAACCTAGATACCCAAGATTTAATAAAAGGATTTGCACGAAGTACACCACCCTCACCCAATTAGGTCGTGATAACGAGAGGTCTCGAGCTTAGGGTTGTATGTACATATAAGATATACGTACGACCCTAAGTATATACATACATACATACATAAATTTATATATATATAATTTGAATATACAATGTTTATATTTAAAATCTCTCATTATAATCATAATAGATGATATATATTGCTCTACTTACTTTTAACTTAAGTAAGTAAATTACTATAAAAAAATTATAACCAGACCACAAAACTAAAAAAAAAACTAATAACCTCTAAGAATAATTACCTATTTAATTCAAACACATAGCGTTCTCACATAACACACATACTGTACACGCCATAAAGGAACTACAGGCATTTCTAACGAAAAAACAAACTGTAAAAGGGAATTCCTATGGAAACAGAGTATAAAAACGGCTATTAAAATACCGCACGGCTCAAGAGTTGTAAGGAACAATGCCTGTATGAAGTAGTATCCTAGCTGTGCAAGGCGACAAGCTTCTTGCTAGCTTGAATAGCTTGCAAGACAAAAGTAAGCATAGAATAGTTTTACCAGTTTTTTATAACCACGTGTTTAGCTTGCCATGTATTATTCAACTAAAGATTTAGTTACTTATTTTTATATAATGGAATGGAAAATAGACAAAATTGTTGGAAATACCAAATGAAAAATTAAATTTAAATAAATTAAATATGTAGTATAGTTACTTAAGCTTGCTCTAATTCCTTAAAATTTACCGTTGTACCTTCGCATATACGTACGTGTATGTGTGACAGATATATGTAGGTGTTCCGTAGAATCATGTTTTTACTCTTTTTAATACGAGTACAGTGTTTCTGCATGAACTTGAAAGAGAATAAAAGAAAGAAAAAAAACACTTTCTCCCACATATTTAAGCAGATGGAATTCTCCATGTGTCTCCATTCTCTACTTTTTCCAGAATAAGATAATTGCTTTTTGAGTGGCGGAACTCAACTTACCAGAGCTGGGAAATAATTATAACATCACAATTTCTTCTTTGCATATTTAAATAAATATTAAAATCAAAATATTTCATGTTTTCAATTAGCTATTTCTACATACAAAATATAGTTCGTATACATACTCGTAGAATAGTAAAAGTAGTAGCCTATATGAATCACCGATGCAGAACTTTCGGCAAGTTCAAAGCTCATTTTCGCCTGTCAAAGTACAGTCATTACGTCGCGTCGGCGTGAAGGGAGTTGCGTGTATGTTGAAAATTTGGTGGTAACACTGCTGGGAACAAATGACTGTACGTAATATGTACTGGGAGTATTTAAACATTTGGAACTTCAGTCAAAACATAGAATATAGGAAAGAATATAATGAATGTGATAAGAATTTTCTAAACTCATATGACTTTTCTTTAATTTTTTGTCATACATTTGTCAATACATATAGAATAAAACTTGGCTAACCATGGAATGTTGGTACTATTCAATATTTCTTTGATTTTCTCTTCACATTTGGCCACATGAACAAGATGATAAATACAATAAATAAATTTTACAAAAAGAAATTTTCAAATCACACAATTACTTCCTGAGAACTTCTTGAGATTTATAATATTAAGTATAGATAACCTGAATCGCAATACATTTAATTTCACATATTTTAGCGATTTACGTCCACGTAATTTTTCACGATTACGTAATTCTTCCGCCAAACAAACCTCAACTGCCAATTTCACATCATAATTTATGTACAAACATGAAAAATGGCTACCCAAATACCCTCTACTTTGAACTGACTCCCGCTGACTACATTACCAAAATTAAATAGTTCTCCCCCAAATATGAAACTAATTGCACATGCTATTTCTTAGAACCCAACCCTGAACTAAAACTGAATGCAATGACTAATGGCCTCTAAATTAAGCCTGTCAGAATTTGTAAAGGGCACCTTCGACCAAGAAAGACAGTTGTTATACTATAGAGTGTTAGTTATCTACTTATAATACCTCAAGTTATAGAAGGAAAGCGGTTAATTATGATATCGACTTAAATAATGAGAATATAAGGTCTTTAAGCGCGGCGTTGAGCTCCGCCACTAAACACGAATGGATTTAAAGTGGAAAGTGGGGAGCGGAGTGTCTTCACACTTTCCTCCTCTTCCGACACTGCTACACCGTGAAACTGATAAAAAAGATCTTCCCTTTTGTAAGCAATAATATAAGTCTTGACATATTTAGCTTAAAATATCAATTATGTCATCTTTGCACGAAAAGAGTGTTTTAACACTAAATTTCTTCCGCCTGCCTGTCTAAATACGAGATATAAAACAATTCATTAATTACTAAAACTAACAGTACTTGCCGAATAAAAAGCCGAGTAGCGACTAATAAATCACAATAGATCATTTTTAAAACGTTTTGTATATAGGTTTTATCGTTTAAGCCCTAAAACCAGGCTCAGACGTAGATTTATGGGGCTCATATGTATGGTCATGGGGCACATGGGGTGCAGGTAATTTGTCGCGACTACCGTCCAGTACCTACTGCTAATGTAGTGATGTATTACAGGATTGTCATTATTTATTTTGATTTTCTTTTATATTTGTAGCTTGAAATATTAGCTTAGTTTTCATTTTTTTTTATTTTGTATATTAATTTTATGATTGCATGCCTACTCAACATTAAAATGTATGTACATAATATACCTACAATATTATTAATAGTCTTAATCGATTTAAGTCACCTATTAAGAAAATAGAGAGGCCAGTCCTGGCGTAGGAGCACAATGGAGTGATTATTAACGCAACAGGTTGTGGGTTCGATTACCACACGAGAAAATAAAATTTTTAATATATTAATTTTGTGGCTTTGTGGCGTTGAATTTCGCAACTCAACAAACATGCAATTCCTTCAAAATACGGCGGAAAGTGGGGAACGGAGTATCTTAACACTAGACTCCCTCTGCCTACCCTGCCCAAGCGGAATTCAACGTGAAACTGAAAAAAAAAAGGAAAATATCTTTAAAATAAACAAGAAACTCGTTTAACTATAATACAATTTAAACTTAGCAAACTCTATTAATAAATTTCAGTTCTAATATAACTGTGATTATAAACAGCTATAAACACGCATTCGTCACATCCACGTCTTCCATCACCAATTCCTTCTACAACCACAAATAGTCAAAACATAGCCACCGGTCGATATACCGTGACTGTATATCGTAAAAGCAGTAGTAAATACGCGTTTCTACTAAAAAAACGTTAAATTACATAGTAATAAGCCCACGCCGTTCGATGTTGGCGAGTGATGGCCGCGTTTCCTTGATTCCTCACTGGGGAAATTATGCGCGAATCACAATCGTTTTCGTTTTCATGTCACCATATATAGATAATATGGAGATTGGAGGGATGTGTAAGATGAAAAATATTTGTAAATTTTCTTAAGTTAATGAAAGTAATAACAATTTAGGGCGCGTATTGATAAATCGCTCTCAAGTCTGAGATCGATCTTGAGTTGCCGATTTCATTCGTAGATATATAATTTATAAATGAAAACGGCACGGCATCTCAAAATCGATGTCAGACTTGACAGCAGTTTATAATTTGATGAAATTAATACTCATCTTCTACTTTCATTAATTTCACACATTTTGAAAGATAAGAAGCATAAATAACTTAGTTACAGAAAAAAACTAATATCTGACTTTCACATATCTAGACCGAACTAAACCCTATTTTTTTACATAATTCTGTTGCATTCTGTTCTGTTCTTTTTATTATGGCGTTCCGAGCGTGCCAGTTGAGTACAAAATAACTTCGCCAGTGTCACGTTGAATGGAGAACTTACGAAAAAGGTTGTACGGTAAAAAAAGAAATAATATTACACAACAAATGTTACATAATTATTCCCCATATCGGATTTGAACCTACACTCATATAATTTAATGCATATTTAATACTCAAATAACCTTATTACAACATTACATTACACTACAAACTCAGGTTTACAATCCACCGTGAACTAATGCGGTATTAATCACATGAATCACGTAAATAAAGTCACGAACCAGGCGGCTGTCTCGTTGCTAGGAATTACTATGCGAAATGGTCTATGAATTATTACTTTTGAATGTGTTATTTATATATAATATTAAATGTAGGTATGTCCGTATGTGTATTTACTTTTTAAGAATACTAAATAAATCAGGTTCACTCTGTATCCCGCATACATCAGTGTAGACAGAGGGAACCTATTGTTAAAATGTTTCGTTAAGATTTGCCTATAGATATTTATTATACTTTTATATATAGAAATAGAATTATCGAAAAAAAAACAATAGAAAAAAAATACTTAAAAAATTGCAAAGAAACGTTTAATTAAATCTTTTGCCACCAAGTATCCTTCCTAATCATATTCTTCCCCGGATGGAGATATCCAAATGATATTGCGGACGGGCTTCCTTTCGAATTTATTGAAAAAGTTCATTCGGGAACGTTCGCTCTGTTAGATTTCCACGGCGGTAATCTCTGAACAAACATAATGGGCGTCTATACGATTTTTCTCACCAGTTCCTTTATTATGTGACGACATATTTCGCTATGGGGAAAATTCTGTTGGAAATCAATTGAGATGTGAAATTTTTATACTTTTGGCGTCGCTTTTTTTAAAAGAAGAAAATATAAAAATGTCCACAACTTTTGCGATAGTAATAACTTTACTTTAAAATGCTATTCATATATTTACTTACAGATAGATTATAAAAATACTGAAAATCTTATACAATGAAGGCAATTGAAGAAATCTGTCAAAACTATTTTGCCAATTTATCTTATATTTTCTTTAAGCATTCCATTGAATTCGTAAAAAAACTGTTTCTATATATTCTATACATATATACGAGTATAAGATACTTAGTACTTACGTTATTAAAGCCAATGACCCTTAACAAAATCCTCAAAATAAATAACCGTAAATATAAATAGATCTTAAGTTGATATAAAATATTTTCTAAATGAAAAATATCGTACAATCTCTTCTCCTCTTACCAATTCGACATACATATTTCATTGTTTTTGAAAGTTCCCAACTTTTATCTAGACTCTAGGTTTATACAAACTTGGCTGTCTAAAGTTTTACTTTTAAGAAACTTAGCCGTTATGTCGCCTTTTATTAACGTTGTTAGCAAAAGCTAAAATAAAATTCGCAACTTATTCTTAACTCTAATTAAAACTTGTAAGAAAATGCCACACCCCTATAAAATCTTTACAGTACAAAAAGTCCGTAAATTATAAGTTATAAAATCGACTTTTTGGTATGTAGTAATTAAAGCCGCCGTGGCACAGTGGGTAAGCCTCTGTATGTAGGGTTGTTAATTCGATCCTCGGTGTGGAAATGAATTATATTAATTTCCCTACTACTTTTGTTGAATTCCACCACTCACTCTACACGCAATGTCTCGAAACTCGATCGGAGTCACTTAACACTAAGTACCACCTACATGTTATATATGGAGAAAGGGTTACTAATGGATGCAAATTTTAGAACAGAGTGTCTCAACACTAAATGTTCTTTGTCTACTCTACAATAGGCATGAGATACGTAAAATAAAACGGAAAAATATGCAAATTTCCATAGAGATTTCCCAGCGAGGCTAATCCAGTCGCATAATGAGGTACGATTCAGAGGATAGCCCACTTTTGTTTTGTTACAGCGCGAGTGCTCGCTCACTGCTATCACTTTGGATTACACGCTTATTATACGCTTAAGCGGTTTAACTTTGAGTATCTTATTATTTTATTGTTTACATTGTTTCGGTGTGTGTATAAAGTGAATTTGGTAACATGAACTATACAATCTATCTCTTTAAAGAACTAAATAAAAAAATATAACGAACAACTTTAATGATCATTACCTATCTTACCTTACCTTAATTTCTGCGTAATTCTCTAGATATTACTAAACTTCAAAGCTTTAGGAATTTTCAATGCTGAGAACAATATATATATTTTTTAGCTTCACACTGTATCCTGCCCACAGCAGAGTAGGCAGAGGGAACCTAGGAAACCAGTGGTAAGATATTCCGTTCCCATTAAGGCACACGCACGTTCCCAATACATCACGCAATTTTGGAAACATTGCGGATTGAGTGGCAGAGCTTAACGCTGCCCTTTGTTTTGTTACCAGAGCGTGTAAATTAAAATATTTTCGTATACATTTTAATCTATCATTTCTAGTAAGTTATATTAAAATATTTTAACTTAAGCCATTAATTCACTTGCAGGATGGAGGACACGGTGCGCACGCTGCTGCAATACAAAAGCCGCGTGGAAACTTTGAAGCAGGAGAAGGCCTCGTTATCTTCCGCGCTGGAGGTAGGTTATATATTATTTTTATACATATTTTTTTCTAAACGTATATTACTAATTATATTTCACATAGCAAAACAAAACTTTTTATAAACCTACTTTAAATATATTGAATACTCTTATATTCGGTTCGGTTCTTTACTTATGGCGCTTCGAGCGTGCCAGTTGAGCACTATTCACTTGGCCAATGTCACGTTGTATGGATACTCTTCTATTAAAAATTTATGTATAGTTCGATCGAATTGATATGTCATCAATAAGTGTTTCCCGCCATTTTTAAATGACATTAGCCTTTTGTTGCGAAGATTCGAAGATTATTTCTTAAATATTTTATCTTAATGTGATAAATTTAAGTTTTTAAATTTACCATAAAAAATATTAAATATGAGACATAAAAATAAATTCAATACTACGTAATAATAATTTAATAAGACATTTACATTTAGATGGCTCTTATTTATTATATTTTTTTTTTGTAATTAGTCTGTGCTTCAAAATGATAAGTGTCAAATTGCAACAATTTTATTTTGCTACTAAACTTAATTTATGTAAATTCTTGTGCCAATAATAAGTATTCAAAACACCAAATAAAACATTTTTTTGTGAAAAATGGTTACACCGAAATAAATTATCCAAACAGCCGCCATCTTAGTTTCCATATCAAGTAACAAGATCAGACAATATTCGCTTACTATTTTAAAAATTCGTAAAAGATAGTGTTTTAATATTTATTCAGTGTAAAATGTAATTTGGGTGTTCAACGGCGCTTTGTTCACGGACGCTACACAGCTTGCTGGCAAAATTGAAATTGCTCCTGTACGCTTCGTCTGTTGCCCTGTAAGTGGTATGAAGTAACTGAAATATGAAGTTCTCTAAAGTTATATTGTAGTAAAATATAATTATTTCCTATTCATACACTGCAATTCTGGTTTAAATGAAACGTATTTGGTTCGTGGATTTCATTTTGAATTAGAATTACTTTCAATTCAATAGTTATTTCATTTGTAAAATACGATATTATTATATTTTTTTTGGACTGCTACCCCTTTAGTATAGCTGACCAGCTGTTGATATTTATAAAAGAACTTCCCAGACACTTTTTTAGCGACTGCGTTCGGACAACTGTAAGCTCGTTAACTGTAGATATATTTTACTTTAAATATCTTTATTTGTGCTTTGTTTGTGTCCATAAAATGAAATATTAGCTAATACAACCAAAACGGATCGACCCTCCAAACCTCAAAGTCATATTTCTTTAAAAAATATAGTAAATCGCCAGTACGTGTCGCCCTAAAGACGAATCCATCACAATGTTTACAGAGACGTTAAAATGTCAGAAAAATTATGCAGCCTACTTGCAGCCATTTAGACCCATTAAATAGCATTTATCGTGGCGAGGGGACATCCGATCATTTCTGGATTATAGCTTATAGCTGCTATGGCAGATACAGGAATTAATTTACGAAAGTACCGCCACCCACACCAGCTTACAAAGAACCCTGGTGATCTAAGCCTCCCCAGATTTTGTACTGATAGAGAAGTACTTGAGAGGGGACGGGGAGCTCAAATGAGTGTGGTCCAGTCATAAACTGGACGTTCTTTGAGGGATTATGAAGGGTAGTGAATTTGAAGGGAAGAGATGTTTTTTACGTAATTAGTGGCGGACTTCCTTGCGCAAGTGGTGCTTGGTAATGTTTGGTTGGCGACAAAGCTGATTAATAAGTGTTCTGGAGATGAGTGCTGGTCTTTTTGCCCTTTGAAGTGCGTGGTACAGCGTGACCGTAGCTTTGGGAAGTGAAATGTGTTAACGTTATTATATTATGTAAGTCCATTTATATAATTTGTAAAGTTCAATAGTTCCGTATGGACTTAACCGACTTGTCTCTTATATATTTGATAATATATTTGTTTGTATAGCCAAAATTTCCTTATATTACTTACATGGTTTATAAAATAACGTAAATTTGAAACTATTTTTTTCAAGGACTGCACTAATCTTTATTTTTATTTTTATAACCACTTTTTTTATGTCTATGCTAATATTGCATTATCGTTTAATATCACTTTGGTAATTTTAATGCTATACAAACATTAGCCTATTTAAAGTCTCTAACAATGAAATAGGGAGCAGTAGGGAAATGCTCAAAGCAGTTATTAAAAAGAGGGGCATCTACATAATAATGGCATCATGGAGAGTGTTTACTGTTCTTATATTTAGATATATAGTATATAATTACGTTATTATAGATTATATGATGTCATTATGTGATATGCATCGTGGGGGAGTGGGACAACACTTGGCTATAAACATGATGATTGTAAGTTCGATCTTCGCTTGGGGCAAAAAATATTTTTTCTGATAGACGACCTTGAACAATATGCACAACTTTGAGTTCTGTCACTCAAAAGCCTTTATTGCCGACGAATTCTCTCTGGAATAAGTGTAAAAAGCTAAGAACAAAATGTCTTAGCACTCTACTATGTTTTATAAGTTAGTACAAATGCTGTGCTTAATTTAGGAAGAGATAACTTTCTAACTATTATACAAATATATTATTCAAATATCTTTGAATACTATTGAAATTTAATATTACTTTCCTATAACGTTCATTTTCATTTTCTTTTACACTTCAAAGGAAATTGAGTACATAAATATTTTACGTCGAAACATTTAAAAATATATTTACTGTAAAATAATGGTTAACAGGAAATTAAATAATCAGAAACATTCCATTGTTATTGACCTAAAGGAAAAAAAACGCTATTCAGGAGTATCTATCGTAACTGATACACATATTTAAACTGAATGCAAACAAAGATTTATTCCTCGAATTCTTTGTCTTCATCGTAATTTGTATTTATACTGTTTAATATTATAAAGTTGAAGAGTTTATTTGAATTAACGCGCTAATCTCAAAAACAAATAGTGAGAACTGCAAAATTATTTTCGTGATGGATGGACTATCTATCCATTAAGTTGTACTAAAGAAAACTATCGACTATATTCATCATATTTATCATAGTTGACCATAGAGGCAAAGTCGCAATTAAAAAATTTTGCAATTAATGACATCGATAGCGAATATTTACTGGTATCTATATTTTTCTGTGCATATCAATGTTATTTTACCTTCCAATTATAGCCTTTTGTGAAGCTCAAAGAGACCACAACTTCTAGCGTTTCGAATATTTAGAAAATTTGTTATACTGGCGCATCACAAACAAGTAACTTAAAAGAATGTCTTCTGAAATATGTATTATTATATGTTATATATATAGCTCCTTTACAATGTCTTTGTGCTTTAAAAATAACGAAGCAGACGAAAGAAGTATCCTCGAGACTCCAAACTTTACTTATTATGTACATAGAAACATCTACATGAGGGGGGGCTAGCAGTCCAGTGGAAGTATAATGAAATATTTTGAATATTTGTATTTGATTCCTGCTTCCAATACAACCAGTTTATAAAGAACGGTACTCTATTTACTTTTGCAGTTCAATACAAAATATGAGGGAGACCATTTTGCTCTAGACAAATTTTAGACATGGCATCCTCAGTGAATTTTTAATTTGGCAGCTTTGGGAATATTTGGCGAGCAATTTGAGACTTAATACTTCATAATGTTGGAGCCAACGGATTTTGTGAGTTTTTTGTGAGTGGAATGTTTAGACTTTAGATTGTTTTTTTGATGAATGTTGTTATTTCTGTTTTTTTTTATTTGTGTAGTATAAAAAGTATGTTTTGGGACTTAAGAAAATCCCAAGTTAAAGTTCGATAATAGTTCGAGAATTGGTGGAGGCCTATTTTCAGCAGTGGACGTTGAAAGGCTGATGGATGGATGGATGGAATAGCAACTTTTATTTTAAAATTGTATTGTATCCCCAGATGAAAGTACTCGTAGATGGTTAGATTTAGATTCGATTTTTTTAAAAAAACAGTCAATGTTTTTATTTATAACAAAGGTGTTTAATAAATACAAATATTTTGCTAAAGTAAGTCTAATTAAAATTTAAAATTACCTGTAGACAATTGGTTTCACATTGAATCAAATATGGAAATTGGAGTGACTTTACACTACGTTATTTTAATTTGTCGCGTTATTCGCTTACTTGGTACACATCATAACCTATTCTTATGTTAAAACACATAGATAAATGTACATATCTCTAGCTAGACTAGACTTTCAATAGATTCAATTAACGAAGACAAACAATTTCTATCGGATTATTATACCAAGTAGCTAACGAGATTCTGCCACTACTCGTATATATTCAATTTTGTTTTCTTTTTTGTTAAAAATATTGTTTTATGAGAAATAATGAGAGCATTCATACTGTACCAACAGCAAATGGATACCTAAAACCTAATAATAATCATATTTTCGTATTAAAAGGAAATGAACAAAAAATATAATTTTGACTATCACTTTGCTGTGTTCGTGAAAAGAAAATATTTTCCCGCATTTATAGGTAAAATAATATAAAAAAATATATAACACATCGATTGCTAAAAGTTTTATTTATTTACTAAAATTAGTAATCAAATTGAATTTGTGTATTTTAAATACAATTAGCAACATTTAATAAGATGTAGGTATAGTATAGCAGGACTCAACGCCGCGCTCTGTCAACTAGAGCGGTGAAATTAAAATTATTTTATTTTATTTCGTCTCTCAAGTGGGTTTCAAACCCATTACGTTCACTGTCACAACGCACGACGACGCGCGACGGCCTGACATACAAATATATAAAATTTGCATAGTAAAACCCATAGACATGACCATAACGAAAAGACATTAAAAGCGGCGGAAAGCGGGAAATGGGCGATGCACAATGGCGGGGGTTTCCCGGTTTAAAAGCGCCCTAAACAATAATTCAGCTTCACCCTTCCAGAGTGCAAGGGCGCAGTTACTGAGGGCAGTTGCGTAGGGATGGGATGGTTTTTATGGGTGCTATAGTAACTAGTGTCGATTTACTTAGTTTTTATATGATTTATTTATTTTGAAACAAGGTAGTAGAAGAGAAGTAGGTACTCATCTAAACTAGTGAATGATTAAAATTCCAGTATGCGCCAACAAACAAAGCTACTTCCTACAAAAGAAGTGAAATATTCCTAAATGCCCAAAATCTGTGGCAAAACGTTGATTTGCTTTGCTTGTAACTCGCTCTCTTTCTCTCTCCTGAGTATTATTAGTTCTATCAACTTTAACTACTGAATTTTATTCGAATCAAAATCATATCTTAACTTAGCTTCACGCCGTATCGCTAACGGGGTGGTCAGAGTCGAGCGCCAAACGCTACGGTCTCTACATACCTCTTTCGCCTCGTCCATTGTCAGCAACCTCTTCATATATGCCCTCCGAGGAGTCCTAATCAAAATCATTCCTATCGATGTACATCATAATATCGATATATCGATATACTACATAATTCGATAACTAGTAATATCGATATACGACTACTATCGATAGTATTCCCCCCATCACTGCCGACCAGCGCCGGTCACAGCGGGGGTGCATCGTTCTATCAAAGCCCGCCGCGCATCTCAAATTTACACTCGCGCTCTAATTGTGTTTGCCTCATGTTTGCCCGTTATTTGTAAACGTGTGGATTCGTTATGAATTTATATATCTTTGTAGAAGGGATTGGAAATGTTTGGTGGTTGTCGGTTCGATGCTCGCTTGAATAATGTTTATTTCTTTTTTGTTTGGGAGATGATATTTCTAATACATTACTTTTAATATATTCTGAAGTAATATTGGTTTGTTAGTTTATGGGTCTAAAATCTTATGTTGAAAACTGATTTCCATGCGGCATAGATTTTATATTACAAGTAGAAAGACTCTAAAAAAAGGAAAACATTAAGAAAAAATTGAACGATTCGGGACTCGAACCTGTGTACTGGAAGCCATCACACCGCTTTAGCCAATTGGGATATTTGCCTTTGCAACTTGCAAATGACTTACTACCGCAAACATACGAGGTATTAGGTATATGTACATATTGATTTTTGTACTCTCAACTAAAGGGTCTTATTGTTGTGTAAGGTTTGTTTATCAATCATAGGGTATACTTGAAGGGTTGCTATAGTCTCGGAACAATGGAATTTAACATATCTTTGAAATATTTTTTTTTAATTCAAAAATACTAAGTTTCATAAGTTTTTTTCACTTTTATAACATATTGGGTACATATATATTTAGATATATGTACCCAATATGTTATAAAAGTGAAAAAAACTTTATATTTAGTATATACAGGATTAAACTGTATATACTAAATATATATTTGTATATTCTAACACCGTGGGCCTCGAACTCGTTCTTCGTTGGAAACGGTCCAAGCGCTGTGACTACTAAGCCATACCTACTCCGTCGACTTTCTTATACACTTGTTACAAGTTATTTATGTTGTTAGCAGCCTTGTAGAGAGATTTTTACAAATTTCCGCTACTCAGAAATTAGATATTGCTAACATTTGGCAAGAAAGAATGTTATTTATTAAATATTTTGAACATTTTTAAAGTGATATTTAAATTAAAAATTAAAATAACCTTTTTTAAAACTAACTTCCAAGATTTTTTTCATGGCGTATTGTAATTTACAAATAAAGTTCTTTCATTTGGTACCCATTAGATGGGCGATAAAAAAATTGTAATCCGCCATTCTATTGCCGCGGCCATTTTGGATTAACAACAATATTGATTAGAATTAAAGTCGTAAACCAAATTTCAGCTTTATTAGGAATTTGCCAAAGTTGCTAGATTTCACATACACAAACACACATACGATAAGTCAAATAAGAGCTTGTAAAATAAAAGTAGATACAACTATAAATTATAATATTCCATTCCATTCAACATATACAATACATATATTAGTCCCATTGTGAAGTTAACCAGCAAATATCAAAGGTAGAACACGTTAAACGTCGCTCTCGCAGACACTTGTCCTCTCTTATTGCTTGAATTTTGTTCCACTCGAACTATTCTGAAATTTCTGTCCCTCACTGCAGACGGCATTCCGAAGAGGAACGTTTGAACACGATAAAATAAAACTGACTGACCATTGGACATGTGTTTCTATACAAGAGGGTGTTTTTATTTTAAAATTTTCATTTTATTTTGTGTGTATTATTTATATGATAATTGGTTAAAACTTTCGTCAATCAACACGCAATGCCTCTAGGATTCGGCGGAAAGTGGGAAACGGAAGTGTCTTAATGGAAACGGAGTGTCTTAATGGAAACGTAGTGTCTTAACACTAGGTCACCAGGTTCCCTTTGCCTATCCTGCTATGTGTGGGATACAGCGTACAAGAGGCTATGAAGTAGTAGTAGTAGTGGTAAGAAATACCTAGTAAATTCTTAATACTACATGTTTTTCAATCTGAATTTGTAACATAACCTGTAGGTATGATTTAATTCACTGACCATTGAAAATTTTATATTTGCAAAAACTTTACCATCGCATTGTTTTAGATTCTGTCGGTCATCAGTATCAGTTTTCACACGTAAATTGGTTGAAATTATAAATATAATTTTACTATTTTTACCTAAAATTGGAAAAAAGACCGAACAAACATTGGTTGTTAAATGAACTCCATATACGATACATTCACCTGCCTAAATCGTTTCACATTAAAACAATCGATATTTTTTACTATATTTTTTCTTTCACATGCCAGAACAGAATTAATGAACCTATTACCGACCTCTTAAGTCTGGTATTTAAAAGTATATACCCTGTTACTATGCCCGTGGGTAGTTAGTTCGCTGGAATGTCTGCATTGTAAAGTGCATCGGCGGCTTTTTGCGGGACGAGCAGCGGCATCTTCATAATTGAGTTACCGCATCGCCTCGCCCCAACTAACGAAACCAATTAGTATGGGTGCATAGCACTGTGCAACATGGAATGACGTTACTTTTGTTCTGCCTTTTCTTCTGAACCCTCTAAATATTTTCGGGCTTAGGTCCAGGTCAGTGGTCATGGAAATTGCTGGGACTTTTGTTGTTTCAGTACTTCTGTTCCATTGTTCTTGTATTAACAAAAAATATTTTTTATAATTAGATATTGTTTTATAACAATATTTAATGTGTCAGTCAAGAAACAAGTGTCTGTAAGAACAGTTCCAGCTGTTTATTTTAACATCAAACTGCTAGCTGAATCAATTAAATCGACAAAATAAAAGGCGTACTGTTTAACTATTATTTCTATACGTGTTTTAAAAAGAAAAAACACATAGTTTTTCATTTTATTTTTTATATTAGTTATTCATTTTCATAAGGATATCAACTTCCCACTAAATTAACGCTGAAAGAACCTACATATGTACCTATTTATCTATTATTAATTCAATGAGAGATTCAAACTACTAAATTGACTTATATTTATCATAATAGTGTTTTAGTTATGAAAAAAAAACAAAAATCGATTTTAAAATGACAAATAAATCGATAAATGCTTAATAAATCGATAAATGAAAACAATACATTATACCATACATATCGACCACAAACTCCCATTTACTTCCACAGCAATTGCACAAACTATCCAAAACAGCTCCTCTTCAAGGATATTTTACATGAAGTATCCAATGAAGCAAGATACTTAATTAATCACGAAAGTCGTGGAACAATGGAGCCGAGTCCAGGTATTGCTGAGCTAACGTAGCTCTCAACTCAGGGTAAGATGCAATCGACGCATATAGTAGCCATTGTAAATAATGAATCAATAGGCTTGGTCGGTTGCCAACAACTCTTATATCATTTTGTCGTTAAATAAAGTAGTATCGTCGTTTTTATTTTTCTGGTTATTAACTCGTTTGTATTTGTTTATGTATGTGTTTGTATGTACTTGTGTTTGATAGTGGGAACTGTGGGCTTGGATGTATGGAAGTGATTTAAATATTTGTATATTTAATTTCAAGTAGCACTTTGGATATGTAATTGGTTTATGATTAAGATTTTATCGTACTATACTGTGAAGTTTGAATTGGCAAAATATATCTTCTATTCTTTAAAGTTTGGAGGAGGCATTTTAATTATAAGTTGCCTGTAAACATATATACATATATATACTATCGGCCCGCCCGCGGCTTCGCTTGCGTGAACTACGTTATATTAATATTAATTTCTGTCTCCATGAGTACCTACGTCCTATAAGTGACGTCCATGCCAAATTTGACACTCCTAGCATTTGTAGTAACGAAGTTTCATACAAACTTTCAACCCCAAAAACCAACAACCCCTTAGAAGTAGAATATTGCAAATTCCCGTCTTAGCGAGCACCTACGTCCTATAAGTAACTCCTATGCAAAATTTGAGATTCCTAGAACATGTAGTTTCTGAGATTTCGTGATGAGTGAGTGACCTTTCGATTTTATATATATAGTTTTGGAACATGTCAAATTTATTTCCATGACTCTAGAATTTAGATGGTCCTCGAAACTAGTTGCATAGACTGTGGCTTTGTGTTCTGCCACTATTGTGCGCTTCTAAATGAGTTGAAAATTAAATGTGTTGTAACATTCTCGTAGCTCCGTAATGCTACAGATTTTGAAAATATTTTTAATTTCTTTTAAAAAATATTATGTTAAAATACATTTCATTATGTTAAAAAACATTTTTTATCAGCTCTACATATTCCAACGCATCGAAAAATTATTCATTTCTTTTAAAATTTCATACAAAATAATATAACATTTTTTGTTTACCCCAAAAATCAAACACACCATTGAGGAATCATTTTAGTGAAGCAAACGATAGCGCAATTAAAAAAATATATATATTTTATCATAATCTGTATTGGCCTCTCTCCAATCAAATCGACATAATGACTGCACTAATAACTAACTAAACACACCCCAACTCCAGTACCCTAGACACAATGTGCCTTGCAACCAGCTCTAAAGCTGGCATGTGGCCCACAGCTTGTATTAATCACGGTAGACATGATTACCTTTGCCCGGTGACGCGTACGGAACCCGAATGTCCGATTGTTTTTGTCTGGACGCTGTGCTGGTTGGGCCTGGGGTAGGAAACTATAATGACTTCTCCATTTGCCCGGAGCTGATTGAGAGTATCGTCTGTTTGGAATTTGATATAGTGTGGCTATCAAATGGTTAGGGTGGGGTGTTATATCAAAAGATTCTATTTCTTTTTTTCAGCTATAAGAAATACCACTCCCCAATTTCCGCCAAGTTCTGGAGGCTATACGTGTTGACTGTTGAGTGGCGGGAATCAACGCCCAGCTTTGCATCGACATCAGAGCGAAGAAATGTAAAATATTAAATATTTCAATTCCTCGAGTAGGAATTCAACCCAGAACCTATCGTGTTTACAGTTACACTCTTGTGCACCTGCGCAACGACTGGCCTTCTGTTTCTTTTTATTGCCATAAACAAAAGAAACGTACAAATAAAATATATGCTAGTCAACTTAAATTTTAAATTCAAACAAAAATCTACTATAATTAGGTACTATTTATTGACGCGGCTCCTCGTTTAAAATAAAATTCTTCTTACTATAACTACCTACTGACATATTTATTACACACGACTTACAAAGCAAAATCGACGTGTTTAATATAAAAATTAATTCATGTTAGTACCCACAATGGGGTCGGTCGTATGTGTTGCGGGCTGCGGCGAAACATTAAACGTTTCTAATCCAATCGCTGTGCGCCCGCGTGCCCCGGAGTGCCCCGGCGTGCCCCCGTGTGCGTCATCAATCTTATGATTTGCGATTTCAGAACATTTTTGTGTAATTGCTTTATCAATTTGCTTAATGTATATCAAACAAATGACTTGAATGTTTGTTTTTATTATTTTGTTTTGTACTAGAAAAATAATATTTTTACCTCTTTCTTCATCGTAGAGGAGAGATATTGTAGGGTTTTGTATGAGCTTAACCGTAGGAAGATTATATTTATATACCAAATTTCTTAACATAAATATCGAATTTATATATATATAATTCTCAGTAAAATTTTTTATCATAGCAGTAGATTGTAAAACGTTGTTAACGTTGTTAACAAAAACCTACTTATTCTTCAGTCCAAATTTTTGCAATAGTATTCTACATTTATTTAATTATCCACTTAAATTTTCTTTAATTAATTTAAAAAGTCTTCAAGAAACTTCATTAGCATAGTGCCTATTGGAGTTTTATTAAGCTAGTGAAATCACAAACTAGAAAACTGAAATACTGAAAAGTAAAATAAATGCATACTTCATAACACATACACCACGTTATTCTGTTCTTTTCAGTCCGAATCGTATTTATTTCCCGGCGGACGCTATCCATTATCGATCACTGGAAGTCGCTGAAAAGCTAGACAATAGATGAATAACTGTTTCTGACTTGCATTTTACTGAATCTCTGTGAAAAATCGATTAATATACGTTTCATGTAGTGATTTAATCGATTTTTAATGGTGCGTCTGTATAGGTACAGACGCACCTACGCACACACGCACGTAGGGTAATTTCTTTTAAATTTTATTAAACCAATAATATCGGTATATTATATTATCGGTATCATTTCCCAGCTCGGAAAGATAAAACGCGGTCATGGGTTCCACTTAACATTTGAGCGGCAACAGGGTATCTTAACACTAGGTTCCCTCTGCTTTCTCCCCTATGCTGGAAAACACGTCAAGTTGCTGGTGTTTTCTTACGATTATAAGAACTAGTTATATTCATTATTTTCAGATAACAGTAATCGTAGTGGAAGAAACAAAATGTATAATGTAATGTATATAGGTACATATATGTATGTCTAAATATACATCAAATACCAGATTCACTTGTCAGCAATGTAAAAACAACTTCTGAAAACTTGGCAACTTACATTTCAATTTAAATTCCGTTAATTATTCAATTTCAAGGAAAACGACATTTCTATTAATATTTCTCGGTTTATTTATCCAAATTAATTAGGAAACTCAAACGGAGACGGTATGGCAGGTTGCCTTTGATGGAAAAGCTATTTTGGCGCCAATAGTCAATTTAATTGTTCTGCCGTAAATAAAACACCTGCTTGCTTATTTAATACTGAGACGTTAATTAAGTACGAGTATAGGCGCGAAATGAAAATG
>HE670302.1:16646-56722 GCA_000313835.2 Heliconius melpomene melpomene | reverse complement strand
TTGTAATTTTTAATATTTGTGATCTTAATTTAAATAACGGAATGGAAAATTACTTGTAAAAAAATTCTGAAAGGCAATGTTCCAGTAGGTATAGCCTATATTTTCACGATTATTATCACACCTTATGGATGCTAGTGCCAAACAAATATAATTACAACATTATTTTTTTAATAAAAAATATTTACTTTGTATACATTCAAATTTAGTAAAACTTTAATTATTTTGCAATATTAATTCTTCACTCTTTATATATCTTAATCATGACACTTAATCCCACTATTATATAAAAAAATACGTTGATTTCGATTCCCTATGGAAATCTAGGCTAGGCTAGGCTTCTATGTCCTGTTTATATATGGCGCACATACGCTATACGGCGTGAATCTATGTATTTATTTAATATTTAAAAAGTCATAAATAATTGTCACCAGGCATCAGCAGCGCACTACCAGGGCCAGTTATCGGCGTTATCAGCTGAGAACGAGAGGCTGCGGAACGAGCTCACCGCGTTATCGACCAGCGTCCACGACAACGAGCACGAGAGGCGTCTGGACGATGTCGCACAACAAGTGGTCAGAGCTCTGCTCTCACAAAAGGTATATTGATGTTTTTTTTTTAATATTATGTTTTGAATTTAGCTGTATGGGAAGAATATAGTGATGTTTTTATCATAATAAATGTACTACTGTTCCTTACTTCAATATTAATTAAAATGAGAAATTTCAATATAATTAGACATAGCGAGGCGCTGAATCTCGCCAATCAACACACAATGTCTTGAAAATGCTCTGGTCTACCCTAGCAGGGTACAAGCGGGATACAGGGGAAGCTTAAAAAATATGAAACACACAGCAAACGATACTGAATAAACCAAAATAATCCATTTCAAATGTATTCAAATCTACCTACTGCTTAACAACGTGAATTGATTCCGCGAAAAAAAATACGCAAAATCTCTTAATCCGGGAAGCATTAAGATGGAAAGAGGAAATTGTTTTCTCATAATTACAGGGAGCGCCGGTCGCATTCGCATGTAAATTTTACGATATCGGACACTTACTGTCAACGCGAGGTTGCAGGTTCGATCCCACTCGGAGGAATGAAGAATTAATGATAAATTTTTATTTTCTCGCACTAGTAACAAGGCAAAGCACGGCGTTGAGTTCCGCTATTCAACACGCAACACACGCAACGTTTAGGAAATTGGGCGGCGCATATGAAACGGTCTTTTTAGCTTCACGCTGAATCCCTCATTTGATACAGGGTGAAAGTAAAAATAAATATTTAAATTTTCCAAATATTTTAAAACTCAATCTCTTAATCCGGAAAGCATTAAGATGGAATACGAAAATTGTTTTCTCATAATTACAGCGTCGGTCGTGGGCGAGGCAACACATTCGCACGTAAATCTTCCGAAATGGGACACTTAGGGCTAAGCTGGCACCGTAATAATTCTACCCACCACCCCCAGTACCACCATAATCTTGGTATATCTGACCGATAATATGCGTTTGTTTAAATCTGACGCGTTAACTTGTCCAGTTTTAGGAGGGGATTTGGGAACTTTTGCGTATAAATATTGTACAGTTTGGTGTTGATTTCTATTTGTTGGGTGTTTATTGTTATCTATATTTATGTTTACCCTGCTATGCAGTATGTTAGCATCGTAACATTAGGTTCCCACTGCCTATCCTGCTAGAAATATATAACAGGTTATACAGAAAAAACCTAATGTTAGGACACTATGTTTCCCAATTTCCGCTCAATTTTCGATACATAACGTGTTGAGTGGCGGTTTTGAGGGGGAAAAGATTTTTTTTCAATTTATAGGGCAGTTTTCTGGTAGTAAAATTTCTGGGCGGGCACAAAAACCACCCGACACAAAATGAACATTACTTGTACTCGTATATAATTACACCCTCAAGTGGGTATCGAACTCACAACCATCGCGATTACAGTCATCACCTTTCACTTTAAATCAATATTCATATAACTTTGGTAATAACGTTAATGTATTCCAAGCTGTAATAACATAATTATTATATATGTATTCGTCGCTTATTTGAGAATCTATCATGTCTTAATCTGCCAGACGACATTGATCACTTTATAGGAGCATATGTTGCTAGGCGACGCCTCTTTGAATACGATATTTGGTAATTTGATTATCAATTAATTTATAATGGAGTTAATTAGGATGATATGGCGTGCTTTTGGATCTTTTATGGTACCGTTTGATTGTAAACGCGATGGTTCTAGGTTTGATTTAAAATTAGGATTTTTATTTATTTCCTCGGTCTAGTAGCAAGACAAAGCGTAGCGTTGAATTCCGCCACCCATCACGCAATTTCTCGAAAATTGTGTGGAGAGTGGTGTACAGAAAGAAAAAACGTGAAGCTGCTTTGGTAGGATTAATAATCTATAGGTTTTGAGGATTCTTTTGAGGAAGATTAAAAAAATGTGTTGGTTTAACCGAAGTTTTTGTTTCCCATTTATATAAGTTGTAACTTAATCAATGACACAGCACAAAGAAATGCTAGACAAAGTACAGAGATGTATGTACTCTGTACTACCAAGAAAACTTCCACATTTATATTCAATATAAATATTACCCCAAATGGATTTCGAACCAACGACCATCACAAATAATCAAACACGCTTAATTGAACCAAAATTAATTAAGGTATATAAAAAAATCATTTTTTACCAACTAAAAATAAACAAACTCCATGTATACTCATTAATTAAGCTAAATTTCAAAGCTGGCAACACTGAGAATGATGTCTCGTATCTCCCCTAATTACTTCTCGTCAATTACTTACTCGAATTTAATTTGGCCAATGAAGTATAATTAAAATATACGAGTTTATTCGCGAATTCAAGAGGGATGATTTTAGTATGAAAGATAAAGATAAGTATCTGCTTATATTTAAGAATTAAAATGTTTATCAAGTTATGATTTTATTTTTTTAATTTTAAATATTTGTTAATTTGCGTGTCGTACCAATGATTTTTCACTAGGGCTTCTTTTACTTACGTAAGGCGGGGGAAATATAAAATTATAAATACTTTAAATAATTAGTAATTTTATTAAGAACCATGTGAAACTCAACATTACATTTAACCGCGGAATACTTACCTATTATATAATGACTAACAACTTAATAGAATGTGGTATTATTGTAGTACGACTGGAGAACAGAGTGTCTTAACACTAGACTCCCTGTGCCTATCCTGTAGTACGGGAAAAATCATTATGCTTCGGGGAGGCTATATCAAATCATACATTTATAAAATCTTTAATGTAAGTAAAATTTTACCTTACAGAGTATCCGAGAGGAACTGGGATGTGCGAGAGCAAGAATACGCGAGCTGGAGACACAGAATCGCGCGCTAAGTTCGCTATTAGTGCGACAGCTGCGGCCGCAGCCGAGACCGTCGCCCGCCACGCCGCACACGCCACTCACGCCACACACGCCGAGGGATTTGCAAGGTGACTATCAAATATTTCAGATTTTAATTTAAAAAGGATATTTTTTTTTAGTGATTTTTGTTAATGTTACAAGATCTTTGTACTTTCATGTTGTCACATATAATAATGTCTCTTTTTGGAAAAAAATAGAGTTTCAATATATACTTTTTCTATTTTTTGCTTTTTGGCTCGTATAAATATATGTATATACAAAAAAAAACAGTCAGTTCAGTTTTAAGTAATTACAGTTATATTTATAATTAAATAATGTAAAATATTAATTTTCAGTGCATCTATTGGACGTAGGGTCGTGTGGGTCTCTTGTGTCATTCAGAGACTCGCCGCCGCCCGCGCCGCCTGCGCCGCAGCCGCATCCGCTCAGCCAGGACGACAAAAGACGGCACCAAATATTAGCTGATATCTGGACTGAGTTGAAGGTTTCTATTATTTTTCTTTAGGTTCAAACGTCTCCTGCAGAGAGAACATGGTGTAAAACATTTTGTTTTCCACTCTCCATCCAATTTGAACATGTAAAGTGTGGAAAATGTTTTAACACTACGCCTATCCATCTAGATGCGGGATACTAATAAAAGGAACATAGGCTTATATTTTGATTATAATACACTCTTTTAAATATTATAAAATGTTCCAGGGTCTAGAAGTGACTCCGGCTAACCTCGCCCGAGCTCTATCCACGGTGGACCCCACGCTGTGGGCGCCGCCCGCGCGCCCCGCCACGCTCAGCCTCAGCGTGCCGCAACCCGCCACTGACCACGCTGCTGGTAAAAACTTGTTTTGATAAACGTTATCTTCATTTGCATAAGTTAAACACGTACCTACTGATTTTTACCAAACAATTATATATATCACGTAAATATCTATTTGTAACCCTAATTTAGACTTTAAAAAAATTATGGTTACATTGTTTTACAAATTGTGAAGGAGACATTTTTAGATATTTATCTAAAATTACAGGTGCGACAAGAGAGAAAGTGACTGAAGAAGAAAACGGTGAGGCCGGAGCAGAATCACCCGAGAGCGGAGCAAAGGACGAAGGCTACTCCACCATGTCCAGTGACGTGCAAGCTGACGCCTCGCGCCAAAGCGACCACGCGGCCGACCGAGCTCTCCCTGACCTCAACGAGGCCTCCGACGAAACAGACAACCAAACTATAGTGTCCATAAACCCTAGAGAATCTCGACGACACGCCAGACTCCTAGCAGAGGCTGATTATATTTATTTTCCCATAGGAGTAGCGTTTGCGGGCATTAGAGGTAGTTACCCGCCATCCAGGCCGGTGTTGCCCTTTCAGCATGTTGTAAGAAGCTTTTCAGATTCACATTTATGCTTGAAGCTTTTAACAGGTGCCGAATGTGCTAGTAGCTGTCTTGACACGCCGACGCCTAGTTCTGGAGTTTTAGTATTAGATTTGAAACCGGCACCGGAACGGCCTTTACGAAGACCAGCGATCGCTTCAACAACTAGTTCTGAAAGAGTCTCATGGGGCAGCACTTTAGATGATCGAGCTGACGGTTCACAATATGATGCGGATTATGTACAACACTGGCTTGAATTGGATGACGCTAGGTCTGCCCTGCAGCAGAGGCACAGGGACCTTGCAGACTTAGAGTATGACAGGGCAGAGTTGGAAGACTGGAGTTTATCTCTGTCGTGTGAAGATCTCAGAGACAGGCAATCTCCCTTTGCCGAAATAACAACGCCCGGCCAAATATCACTTTCGACATTACCAAGTATTAGAGAAGATGATGCGCTAGAGTTAGAGGAAGATGTAGGAGATTGCCTATGGAATGACTGTGGATTTGCGACGATTGAAATTGATGAGTGTAGAATACAAGATGAACCTGAGCCCTCCGAGAAAAGGTGGGAATATACGGGCACACATTCGCCTGGTGGTTCTTGGTCGAGCGCTTCAGACGTTCATGAGAAACGCTCAAGTACGGCTTTAAGTGAAGACGGCGATTGCACTAATGTAGGACTCGATTTCACACGAGACTTCTATCGTCTTGTAAAATATGAAAGCACAAAGAGCTTAGCGTCAAATTCGTCTAAAGGAGTCACTACTCAGGATCCAGCAACACATTTACGTATTAACGATGTCCAAACAATGGCGTTGCACGATCGCGAACAAGCACTACAAAACGTTCTTAATTTTATAGCAGAACAGCAGAAGTATTGCCGTGACAGAGAGGAGTCAGATTCAATGTCATCCCGTCCTGTATCTGAAATACGTGAATTGCCTCCTCCATATGCCGCAGCGGATTTCGATGATGAGTCAGTGGATCCTAGAAGTGAAGTCTCTGAAGACAGACAGAGACCAGATTCGTTTGGTAGCTTCTCTGAAAACGACTCGTGCGACGTCGTCTCCCTTGACAAAAGACCTCCATATTGTGATAATGTATCCGAGCCAAGATCTACACCTAGGTTTATTGAACGCGAAGAGCCTTATGTGGAATCAGGAGACTACTATGATCTGTCGAGGGTTGAAAATGCTGAAAATGAAATTGACGATCATCATCTATTAAAAATCCAAAGAAAAAATGAAATTAACCGGACCATCGATATAAGCAATGCTGAATTAGAACAACCAAGTTCGCTGAAAGAAGAGAAACCTTGTGATATTGAATCTAGTCGAAGCTTAGAGCACAACTCGGCGTTAAAAGAGAACACGATGAACATTATTTTGAATAAACAAACAAGTGATCGGGATATTGAACCTGCACTTGTCAAATCAGCAAGCTTTCCTTATTCTAGTGAGAATGATATCTCACTTGTTGATGAAGTGCTAAACGCTTGCAGGCGAACACCCGCAGCCTTGGGGACCGTTCCCGAGGAAGAGGAAGGCTCGTCGCCAGAAACGAGCTCCCCTCAAATGACTGAATCGAACACAACAAGTACGTCTACAGCAGAAACTGTGATAATAAGTAATAAGAATGAAAGTATTAAAGTAAGACGGAGAACCGAAAAAAGTCGAATACCCACCTTAATGGGAGGAAAGAAGCCGCCGTCTTCGCCTCAACGGACGAGGTCAAAGATCCCGGTGGCAGGGAAATGTCGATCTGCGTTAGGTCAAGTGACTCCTACTCCCGAGCCAATTATTGTGAAGCAAGAGAATTCGTTGAGTTTTCATGAGGCTGCCACTTCCAAAGATGTCATTGAAGAGCTTAACAGGTAACTTTCTACTTTGCTAATGCTTGAGCATCCGTCCATATATTTAACTGTTTTTTTGTTTGTGGCTGCACGCTATATACCGCATAAAGCATGGCAATCCATTTCCCCATGTACCACCTACTTTTCAAGACACGACGCCGTGTTTTACAAACGCCTTACTAGAACAAGGAAATGAAAATAACTATTTCTCCTAAGTGGGCCAACCTACAGCCATCGCGTTAACAGCCATACACTAAACCGTTGCGCCACAACCACCACTCTTATTATTTACACTAACATATTCTAAATAACATGACATGCCAGTGTGCCTATTAAATATAAATATCAAAAATATTCCCAGAATGATTCGGCAAAACGAAGGTGCAGCTGCTACAGTAGAGGCCAAAGGCGAGGAGCATCCAGAGAAAACATACGGGCAGAAGGACAATGCCCTGTGGGCCCCCACCGGGTGGGTGCACGTCGAGAAGGATATAGACTTTAGTGATCCAAAGGTAAGGTTAAGAATAAAAATGCTATCAATTTATACACTCGAGGAAATGAAACACGTAATGCCTTAAGAATTAGATGGAAAGTAGGGAACACAATTGCTTAGTGGGGTACGGATTGTCCTCATACCAGGTTCCCAAGTTTCGTCTGCCTTGCTATATGCAGGGTGCAATGTAAAGTAAAAAAAATATTTCCAGGCGCGAGCAAACCTGCTAGACGTGATGCTAGCGTCCAGCGACTCGTCGCCGTCCTCGTGCGGCTCGTCGCCCGCCGACGCCGCGCCGCCGCCGCCCTACTCACGCCTGCACCGCCTGCACCGCTCGCGGCGCCAGAACACGGGTAAATACTGAATGGTTTACTATTATGTTATTTGTTAGTTGTGACCGTTTGTGATAGGTTATCAGCGGGGTGTTGGTACAATTGATTTAAGTTGTTTTAGAAAAATCACTAGATTTAATTATTTTTTGTTACCTTTTTTTCATAAGATGTAAACAGATCTTGTATTCCAATCCATATTTTTTATTGAATTAGTATATTACTTAGATTATTTGTACTGGCAATCTCATTTTGAAGTTTGATGACCTTATGGCAACATTGAAGTTATGGTCTTCTAAATATTTTTATATAAATGATTGATTTCTATTAAAATTATTATTTTTATCATTAGAATGTTATACAATTTGGAGATGAAAAGGCCATCCTTCGTGAAAACCCTGGGATATCAAACTTCAGTTACCCTTTAATTAATATTACAACCCTGCAAGAATCGACTGATTATTTCAAAATAAAAGGGAATAATTGAAACACGATTATTTCTCACATTTATTCGAATTTTAGAACAATCTAGATTTTTCATATTCATAAATAATGTGTAAATATTAACATATAATCATTGACTAATAAGTTTCATTTCATTCATCTTACCTTTATTTTCTATCAGTCGATTCTTTACGTCTATTGTTATATAGGTACATAAAAAAAGTTGGAGGTGTTGTTTGTAGTTACATATAATTAGAAAATAACCATTTATAAATAAAATTTCTAATTTAAAATAAATATGAATAGTCTATCAAAATATTTTAGTGAATTACTAATTCGAATATCTAAACTAATTATCAATCTTGTGAGCTTTGGTTTTATACCTAAAAAACTTCTTTTGTATTTTGCTTCAAGCAACAACCTCCATTATTTAATGTTGTTTTCATTTTCCACTATTTCATGTGCATTATTAGGATATGACTTAGGGGGAACGGGTCTTAGAATGTAATATAAGGATATTAATCTTTTATACAATTCTGTTATATATATTTATACCTCAAGGTCTTTATAATTAAGGCAGTCTTTAGACCCTGTACACTATAATTGACATAATGTGTAGTATATAAAGTTTATTTTAGTAAAACCTTAACTTATTGTAAACCTTCCACAGTTTTACCTTATTTAAGAATTAAAAATATTTTTTATCTTAAACTTCTTTAGTCTATATCTTGTGTAAAAATTAAATATAATCTGGGAAAAGTTGGATAGTTTCTTTATATTTCATTAGAATTAAATGAATCTGTGGCTTTATGTGGTGGTAGACTTTTAAGTTCTCGTTCGATGCTTTACTTGTATTTATTTATGGTGACTTATAATTGTGTGATGTAAATATTATGAAAAAAAATCAATTCTTTTTTCATACATTCTATGTGTTAACTTATTATATAATCTATGTTTCATAATATTCACATTGAAAGTTATCCGTGTTAAATGTCATTATTGTGTCACAAGCCACGTCACTGTTTCCGCTCTCACTCTCACGCACCATCTCACTCTCGCCTCATTCTGAGTAGATGTCATGTTACGCGTCGCTCCAAAAAAATTAAAAATTTAATATTTATTTTTTTAAATATTAAGTAATTTCATTGCTATGTCTTAATTAATCATACTAAATAATAGTAAAATTGAAGAAAAAAATATATAAATCTGAATACAAAATATAATTTTCATACAATATTTAGAAAATAATTAAAGAGTAAAATAAAGATTTATCTTCACGTCGTCGTCCAATTTGCAAGATAGTAAAAACGAGTAACAAGTTCTATATTATGTAATATTTATGAATATTTCAATAAATATATAGTACCTATTACTTATAAAAATTTACTAATAAATAAGCAACATAAAATGAAACAAAATCAAAAGACCGAAAATTTAAAATCAAGAATTTATAAAAATATTTTGTGAAATAGTCAGGGGAACCATAAAAAATTCAGTATTTTATAAATATTTAAAATAAATAAGAACACATATTCAAATGAGAAATTGAGACATATGAAGTATACAGTAAATAGTAACGTCATAAGTGATCGTGGAGCGACGCGTAAGCGCTAGTGAGCTCGGTCGCGGCGTTGAGGCTCACGCGGCGCTTGGTGCAGCGGGGCGGGGCGGGGCGCGCCGCTGTAGCCGCTAACGTTGTTGCGCAGCGGCGGCGCAGCACCGCGCGGGCCCGGCTCGCCCGCGGCCACGCCACCGCCGCCCCTCCATCCTGGGCCGCGACGGGTTCTTCGTGCGCTTCGCGGAGCCCGAGCGCGCCGCCGTCGCCTCCTTCGACTTCCTCGACGACCTCTCCGGATCCTCCCCCGACGGCCAGCTAGCGTAGTGAATGCTTTCGGAATAGCGGTCTAGGCTTACGCTTCGAACCACTGCGGTGGCATTAGGTAAGAAGACGTATTAAGTAATGACTAAGAATGAAAGCTGCGGCCTCGAAGTAATGTGATATTTTTGTATATACTGTAAGTCCCATTTATTTTCGTATACATTTAAATGGATTCCTTTTTAACTGAACGAAGCGTAATGTCGAAATAAGAGTGGTATGTTGTCGTCGCCCGACGTGTAACAAGTAGTAATAAGTACTTATGTAAATATGGATGATTATAATTTACGTATGTATGTATGTATGTATGGATTAATTAAAACTTAATTGTAATGGATAGTCATATTCTGTAACAATCGTTTAATCTAAAATCCATTAAATCAAAGGGTACTAAAGTATGTAAGTGTATATATGTGATGACGTCATCGAACGCTATTTATTGAGTTGTATCATTTGCGGTGTCTCAATTATTTGTGTATACTTGTGTAGGTACATATCATGAATCTATATTATTTTATATCGCTACATCTCGAATAAAGTGCAAATATCGAATGATTTAGAGTTCACAACGAATTGTTAGTAGGTTACTAATTTAAATTCTTGCCTTTTTTTCTATTATAAGATCATTAATTTTTAAAACAAAAGAAATAACTTAATAATTTTTATTATAATATTTTTCTTATAAGTTTAACAAATAAACTAAATCATTCTATATTTGTCGTCAAGTGAGATATTGCTATTGTAATTTCATTGAATACGGTTATGAACCTTGTAATTTTGTAGGTATTTGCGGCTTAATATTATTATTGTAGTTATCTAATGGCGGAACCAAAGCGATTTTACACTGAATTACAGAATTAGCCACCACTCGTTACTGCGACACTCTTGACCAATGTTAATTTACCCCGCTTTGTTTAAATCGTGAATATTGAAGACAATAACGAAGATTATACCTATTATTAAATAATATAAACGAATAACTCGATCGATATCTAAAATATGAACTTATTAATATTTATAATATAGTATAATCATTGGTATATTATGTACATCCCTAGTTACGTTCGGATACACGCTGTAATTTTATGTCGACTTTATTTTATTATTTTCTTAATACCAAAGTCTTTTTCATGTAATTAAATGATTTAAATTTACATTTCTATGATATATGAGGTTAATTATTAAATTTAATAAAATTGTAATTAGATATTATATGTAATAATTTTGTACTTATTTGGTATCTCAAGGTGCCTACTAGCGCGTGTATTCGAATTTATATGTGTATAACAGCAATATTTTATTTAGCTCTTGGATCCTAAATATATAGAGCATTAGTGAAACGGTTCCTATGATCATTGTCCCATCCTGTGGGCGCTATATAGCTATTATTGGCGAATATCATAAAAAAATGTACCTAATCTATATATTAAACATTGTATCCATTATAGTAGGATCCAGAAAGTACTGTGATTTGTTACTACCACTGAAACTTCGAGCACAATTGGTTAAAAATCATTTTAAAAAAACATAAAAAGAATAGTGCATTCCAAACAATTGGGTGCGTCTGTTAGTTTGTTCTGACATAAGCATAGAAATATTTGAGATAGGTAGGTACTTTGAACAGTACAAATACGTAGAATAACACTATAATTTTAATTGTCTACTATTACAAATGGGTTGAATAAACGATTCCGTTCCCAAATGATATTTTTGTTTAATTTTTTAGCCCTTATCCTTTCCTTTATATTGACAATATATTCGGAGTTTCCTTTATACTGACAATATACTTTCCTTTATATTGACAATATTTTCTGAGTCCAATGTCAATTGTTTTTGAAGCCTTTTCAAATCTACAAATTGTAAATTAAAATAATCTTAGGAAATATAACAAATCAATTATAAAAAAGCATTTTTTTAATTTAGCTATTTTATCGACAGCGCAGTCCACGTAAAAATTACATTTGTCTCATTCCAACAACTAATTAGAACTTAAGTAGAACTTAATGTTGCCAGAAATTACTAACAAATTAAAATAATATATTAAAAAATATTTTTTTTCTTTGTTCATATAACTAATATCTATAAAACTAGGCTTCACTAGGTCTGACATAATAAATATGCATATGGCATGTGTAATATCTTCTTTGATTGACTTGTATTAAGTCTACTATATACAGTTCTACATTCTTAAACGAAGAAATCTTAAATAAAAACTTTTCTATTTTCTAAATCAACTTCTCACAGAATAAAAAGCTTTTTTCTTCTTCATGGGACCTGAAACCATGAAAATATCATTACATACTGTTTACTAGTGTTAATGTTGTTATCACGCATATTAATTTGTTAGTAGCAGTTTATTAAAAAAGCGGGAACACGCAAGTCAAAATAAAAGTACAGATTATAAATAAAATGTTTATTTAAAAACAGATAAACCATCTTGTCATGATTGTCGTCAATAAACCATTAAAAAAATCACAGGCATTATTATAATATGACCCGCTAATTGCAAATACAAGTATTTATATTTATTTTTTGAAAAGTGAAAAAGTTAAATAAGGACCAAATTTAGACATAATAATCTCATTTTTTTTGTCATATTACTTATTAAAAAATTGCAATTTGCAGTTGACATAAAGACATTGTACAAAATCAAATAACAACATTTTTTCTTATAAAATATTACATGAAATACTACTTAAAATTATATCAATATTATAATTTATTTTTTTTTGAATGTTTCAAAATGTACAAATATATCCAAATAGAAATCCTTTTTGTAAACACGAATAGATAGAATTTACTATCATTTTGTTCTAAACCAGTTCCATTTATGTATGACAGTATTATATAGTCACATTCTTAACTTAACTTACCGGTAACGGTAGATTAAAAATTAGTATATAATATGTAACTATCTTGAAACGTATTATTGCTATAATTATATAATTAACGTTTTGTACATTTTACTAAATCCTGTCTATAAATCTATTACTTAATAAATCTGAATATTTCATATGAAAACATAGCTAAAAAATATTATGTCAAAGATAAATTTTAAAAAATATAGAAAAATTAAAAAGTAAAGGAACTTAGGTATTTGTGACAGATAAATAATACTTTAACAATTACAATTTTAGAGTAAGGCATGGAAGATTAAATTTAGTCCAAATATAGAAGCTACGATTAGGTAATTAAAAAACAAGATATATGTAACACACATGTATGTAAATATAACTATATAAGTAGGTATTCTATTAATATAGAATATATAAATATGTAATACAAATATTAGTATATACATAAAATTATTAAATTAGTATTTCATTTGACTAGAGAGTAAGTAATTTGGGCACTCTTATAGATAAGTTATACAGATACAATCAAAATAACAGCAAAGTACCCTTTTTTAGTCGATTTCAAAGATACAAAAATACTAAAAACCAAATATACAGAATAATATTTAAATTCAATTAAGGTATAAGAAGATTACATTATAATAATCTAAGCTAAATAATGTTACGGTGAATTATTTTGACACTTTTCTTATTAACGTTTACCCATAAAACAATAAACTTATTTTATTATATATTCAAAATTGAATTTGGGAAAAAACCTAAAGAAAAAAAAGTTGAAAAAAAATATTATCACATTGTAAAATTAAATAGTTTCAATAGAACAGTTTTTGTTTCCAAATCAGTTAACGCGTCTATCCAAGTGTTGACATAAATACACACACCTACAGTTATCGTCATCAGTGGGCGTTAATTAAAATTATATAAAAGTATATAATTACCATGATATCACGAAATATTTTTTCGAGATTAGACCAAATGATAAATACCATACAAAAACTAAATTCGTTTCAATTATAGCCTATTGTATTATAGATAATATGGAAATAAATAATTGACGTTATATTATAAACAAGGTAAAACCTTGTTTCATTAACACTGGATAATTTAATTGTGATGCTTCGAATAATAGTTAACTATATATACTTCAAAATAATAAAAAAAATGTTATATATTTTAAAATAATCATTTTTAAAATGGCTGGAATAAAATGGTGTTACTAAAAAGAACCAGAAAAATTCTGTTTTTTTTTATATATATAAATAAATAAATATTTTTTAGAAGTGTCTTTCAGTACCGAAGTTAAAATTAAGAGTTTGTGACGTCCTTATGAAAAATGGTAAATGTGGTAATTTTTTTAACCTATACTGTACCCACGTTATCTCTGACGTACATATATATATATATTAATAACATTTGAAACTATACAATGTATCGAGAATAACTTATTATTATTTTATAGCTTGAATCAATTAAAAAATCGTTACTTTCGTACTTTACGTTGCACATTACTGGGGACATGCGATAAAAAAACAACAAAAGACATCTTTAATCTCCTAAATGGGGCTACCCATCGACCTGGTCAAAAATCATACCTGGGAAAGATTTTTATGTTGAAACTACCCAGCTATGTTTTAAAATAATACATCTGCACTAATAAATGTAATTAAAGGTTAAAATTAATCAATTCATTCAAGCCATAAACATAAAACAATTTCTATTGCAATAGGACAATCTGAAAACAGTTTACTTAACAACTAAACTTGTAATACTATAATACAATATAAATTATAGGAAAAAACTTATAGAATCCATTTCTTGGCCTAGGATCTAGGACCTAGGTATTTCAATATTCCTGGATATTCCATCCTAACTCCATATTCTAGGTTTCGTACTGCCAGATGAGCATCGTTGTTTGGTAGTATCGACAGGATCTTGGTCGAATACACTTCTCTTTTGTGGTTCAGTATGAGAGCTGTTGAATTAAAAAAGTTAAATATTGACATTAAGTATAAATATTTACATTAAGTAAATACATCTTTATTGCAGTATTTTTTGATATTTGGAAAATATTCTAAAGTAAAATAATTTACTATTTAATTCTATATCAATATTGAACGCTTTTCGGGACTTTTTATTAACGTTTTAATGACATAACATTGGACAAGAAAAAAACAGTTTATTTTGAGAATAATAACGCCACTATAAAATTAATGACGTCATTATTTTTCTAAATCAAAGACGTATTTACTATAAAATAGTGCACTTAAGAAACATTTTCTATATTTACCCTCGATCTAGACGTTTTAGTTGACCGTGCACCAAAGCTGTGATAAGGCATGCCTTAAAATTAATAGTGCAAGGTGCATTAAACTAATATATGTTACAATCACTTCGCTGTAATTGTATAATATTGACTTGTTTAATTTTTTTTTAAAATGTAGAATATTTAGATGGACGTAAGGACTTAATACTCGTACTGTGTAGAATATTTTTAATGATAGCAGAAAATATATTTTTTATATCCAGATATTTTTTCTATTGGGTTACCAAATAAATACAGTAAAAAGTGATTTTCATGTAAATGATGGATGATGACCATCCTTAAGAACTAAAGTAGCCTAATGTAAAAAAATTACAAATATTGATTTTCTGCAAAATAATCCAAATAAAATAAATAAAAAAAACTATTGTGGAAAATTGCAGAAAACTATAATTTGCAAATTTCAGAGTGTGCGATACGTGTTGTGTATGGTATGTAATTCATATAATATTTTTGACAATTATCTTTACTAAAGTCCAGTTTTTTTTCTCTGAAAATAAATGCGGCATCCATCACCATTAATAATAAAAATTGTTAAAAGTTTAAGAATTATAGAGCCAGAACATTAAATATTTTATTTCCTCGAATGTGAATCAAACCGACATGCCTTCCAATCTCTTGCAATAAATAAAGTTTATAACATTTTTTAAAAAATATATATTTAAAAAACATACTTATTGAAGCAATTATTTTCATGTATTATTTTAAAAACGGCATGGCTAACAAGAGCCAGAACTTGAAACGTAAGTTCAGCATTGAGGTAGTATTTTTCCTCACTATATCACTAAAACGGACATGGCGACATGAGACCAATTTTCTGATAAATATCCAATATTTCTTATAATATAAATAATGTGCATATAAAAACGGCATAACCAATAACACTTTTTTTATTATATTATATCGATAATGTTGAATGCATATATGTTTATGCATATATTTCGTTTTTGATGATGTAGCGGTGATTAAATTCGCGATCATTCTATTTGTATTTATCTAATGATAACGGCGATTGTTCATTTTTATAATTAAAAAAAGAAATTCGTGGAATTTTATTGAATTTAATAGGCTTATTAGCAATAATAAAAAAATAGTCATCAGCTTTAATGGAAAAAAGAAAATAATTGTTTAGTTGAACAAAGAAGCTGATAAGAATAAGTTAATCATCCTAACGGTAGGCGTGACGTTGTTGAAAAGCAATATTAAATACGTTTCTTTTTTCTTTATTCCTTTTATTTTACATGAATTGATCATAATTTTTTAATTTAGAAAAAACAAGGTAAACACAATCTTGTACGTAAATCAACGGGCAGAATATAAAGAAAGGAAAGATTAAAATGAATATACTGGCTCTTCATCAGCGAGAGATATGAAAAGAAGCAAATTACAATTCTAATTATAGCGATATTATAATAATTATATTCAAATTAAGATGACAAAACCATCAGTCAACTTCTTGCACAATAAACATTAAAAAACGATTTTTAATTGGCTAATTGTACCACATCATTTTAGTACTAACAAAACTTGATGAAGAAACCTTAAAAGACAACAATGCTCGGATCGTCATAATTAAAGAACAACAACAACAACAACAAAAACAAAAGACAACAATAATAATATAGAACGGTAAATCGTGAGGGTTGTGACGTTTAACATAATAATTCTACACAAATGTTAATATTACGTTTTTGATAACAATTAACAATATAATTATTAAATATACATGTGGGTTATTTAAGTATGATGACGTCACCCAATCGCCAAAGTCCACGTAAGTAGATAAGACAAACAAAGTGTTTGGTGACCGTCGTGTCTTCGTGAATCAGCGCATCCTACGTGAGACAAGGGGCGTAGGAGGTTGTAAATCTAGAACTGCCTTTAGAGGACTACCATATTATATTAATATTTTTATATTATATTTAATTTAATTTCCATATTATATTTAAATTGGCCACCCTCATACAATGGTACAGACGTCTGGCTGTAAACACGACGGTTGTTCGTTTTTCAGCTTATCCATCCTATATTATAAATTCGAAAGTAACTCTCTCTGTCTGTCTGCTTGTCTTTTAAGCAATGAGGGCCAAAACGCTAATTTAATTGTGATAAAATACTCACATAGAGATACTTGAGGGTCTCGGGATGAACATAGGATACTTTTATTTCGCATATTTGTAATATTATTATATATAGCAATAGATTAAAATACTTATTAATTTGATATGCAATTTATTCCGCCATGTAATAACAACCGTCGCTAAGCGACTGTTGCTAAGCAACGATTTGCAAAGTTTGTTGTTAGAAAACGTCACCCAAAATGAGCTTGCTTAACGCATCTCTCTATTGAAAACTGAAAATAATTTCATAAATATATTTAATAAATATTCGTATAGTTCAAGCGGCGTAGCCGCGTTCGGGTCCACTAGTTAATATATACATATCAACTACAATGTATATAAATTTTAATATTAAATATTAAAATCATAGCCAAAAGTAGTAAAATAAATTAGTTACAATTGAGTCTCACTTTTAGAATACATATTTCAATATACAAAGCATTTTCAAAACAATCATCTTGTATGTATCGACCTTCGAATATTAAGCATATAATTGACATAATTAATATTTTACGCTGTAAACAATGAATCAAGACATACGGAGATATATTATATTTTCCGATACATTTTCATCTCACAGAAAAGTCGTTATCTCTTTCTGCTTGAACCAAGACGAGCTTGATAAACCAAGAAAAAAACCATTTTAATTATGAAAGAAAACATACTAATATCACTGGGCTGTTTACAAAAAATACAAGATTTTTTCATCTCGTAGTGTAGAGGAAACTTCGTGTAAAACACTCCGTTTCTAACTTTCCGCCGAATTTTCTAGACTCAACTAACTGACTGAAAGTGGAACTGAAAGCCGCATTATGTATTGACACCAAGGAAATAGAAAATTGAAATGATTCATAAGATTTCTAATTAAATCTATTTAAAATAGATATTTAACAATGCTAAAAACAAACAAAAAATTTTTAACTAAACAAGTTCACATTTTCCCTATCTAGATTAGTTGAGTGCATCCTATAGTCATTTAAATAATAGCTATCTATGCAAACGATCCCTCGTGGCATGAACTAGCCTTGAACGGTTTACTAGTTAATGATCGAGATAGCAGAGCACATAATAACAGGTAGTATAGTAGCAAAATATTACTCTTTTAAAAGCAGAAAATAAAAAATCGAAATAAACGCTAATTTCTTACGATTGTGATATTTTCGTTTGTAATTTTACTTAGTCGACGGCTGCATAAGTTTAATGGCATGAATAGCACGTGACGCACTGCGATGGGTTCGTATCCCAATAAAGTGCGAAAATATTTTAGTCAAAAAATTTTTTTGCCAAATTCACAATTTCTTAACAATGTTGGGCCCCGCCATAAAAATATTATCTTTTTTGTGAAGGAAGCAGAAAAACACACTTATTACGCAAAAGTATTATTTTAACTTCACGCTGTATCCCGCACATAGCAGGGTAGGCAAATGGAACCTGGGAAACTTTTGTTAAGACACTCGATCCCCATAAAGCCACTTCCATTCCCAACTTTCCACCGAATTCTGTAGACATTGTGTGTCGAATGGCGGAACTCAAAGCTGAGTTTTGCCTCGCCTCGTTACCAGAGCGAGGCAAATGAAAATATTAAATATTTAATTTCCTCGAGTGGAAATCGAACGTATAACCCGTCGCGTTAACAATCGCACCACGACTCACTAGATTGTCGAAAGTCTTTTATATTTAAAATAGCATATGAAAGGCAATATTTAACGAATTAATACTAAAACAATTCCGCCTATTTATTTCTTACGGAAACGCTCGAGATATATTTAACGATTCTGTGCCTCGTTTACTTGAGAAATAAAAGATTAATTGATTATTTTCAACTACCTATTAGGTTTTTATTGCTAACGTTGATATGGAAACAGTCAGGTTTTCAAATTAAATTTACTTAAAAGATACTATATAGATTTTAAATATATCAACATATTTTTGGCGTTATTGTATTAAACAACAATTTGTATAAAGAATAAAAAAGTTCCCATCGAGTTTTTGCCTAAGTATATTTTCTTTTATTAACACGTACAAATTAAAATTGGAAATTAAAACATAGACTGAATAACTGTATTGCTTCTTAATTTTTAAAATTATACATACAACACTCCACAAGGCAGTATTGCTCATAATAAACATAATTTCGCAGTGTTAAATCATGTATTAGTCACACTGAAGACCTACTTTCTACCCCAAACATATACAAATCTATAGTATTTATTACCTACATTAAACTAAAAAATATAAGAACTGATAATCGGAGGAGATTGAATTCTAAAATTAGAAAAATATTTAACGACAAAATTATTATTTAAAACTATTTTCATTATTAAATTTAATTAACGGTTGAAATATATTTTATCGTAGCAGAGTACCACTATAGGGATCCCTATTTTTTAACGTTATAATTATGTAATTAAGCCATAGATCTAATATTGACATTAATAAAAGAACCCCTGGAAGAAAGAAAGGGGCCCTAAAGCGATAGAGACACGTGTTTTGCTGTGTTTGGAGATATGAAAGTGAACAAATAAAAAGTAAATAAGATATCTGCATCAAGTAATTGAAGGTACTAAATATAATTCGAAAAACGAAGAATTTTCTCAAATAAAATATTTGTAACAAATATTTTGCATGAATTCTTTATTTATATAGTCTAATATTGTATTATGTTATTCATTTTATATATGCCAAAGAGATATATATATATCTTTTTTGTCTGTACTATAAATACTATTATATTCTAATATTTACCACCTACCATCTAACAAGGTGCTAACGTATTGTGTGCAGACAGCGTTATACAGACGTTATTATTACATAATACGTACTTTTACTTTCTAAAAAACACACAGATCTCTTATAGACATGTCTTATTTAATATTTAGCATATGAGGAACGAGACTGTTCTGTTCTTTCTATTATGGCGTTCCGAGCGTGCCAGTTGAGCACAAAATAACTTCGCCAGTGTCACGTTGAATGGTGAACTCACGAAAGACGAGGAACGAGACTATCGTAAAGCAAGTGTTGACATTTCAAACATTAACTTCCTCTCATGGGAATTAAAACATTCCAATTTTATCCACAACTTCACTAGAATATTTTCAAATCTTTTACATTTTTAAATGTTATTCCATAATCAGGGAAAAAAATATCATTTTAGAAAACCTAATAAAGTTTTAAAGTAGTGGGGTTTGAACCCGCGCCTCTGGGGAAATATTTTTATAGTCCTAGTTTAGTTAGTCAAATTGCTAAACTAGTAGTGTTATAGTGTACCTAATTAATTCACAATAAAAATCTTGTGTTAGTCTTTATTGTGGGTGCCTGAAGCCAAAGAAATAAGTAATCATTTATACTTTATAATCTATTGAAATCCGAGTAAAACTAAAAGCTGCTATTTATTTAATTACATTTTTTTTTCAGCTTTACGCTGTATCCCGCACACAACACGGTAGGTAGAGATAATTTAGAGCCAAGACATTCCATTTCCCACTTTTTGCCGTGCAACAACACCGCGCTTAGCCTCGACACCAGAGCGAAGAAATGGAAATATAAATTTTAAATAAATATTTCATTTTCTCGAGTGGGGATCGAACCCACAGCCGTCAAAATATAAGCGATTAATCCGGTTAAATTGTTCATTTAAAAAGAATCTGATATATACTATATTTAACTGATACTGATTTACTTTACAATATTATATTCGTTTGTACAAGTGTTAAAATAAGTTTATTAAATAAATATATTTATTTACACAATTGTTTTACTTTTTATAAATGTTCATTTCTAGTTTTTAAATAAACACTAATTTGATGAGTTTAATTCATAAAGTGCAGGTGAAAGCAATGTCATGTGTGGAAATGTTAGTTCATTATTGTTAATGACTGACAAACATGCAATTTAAATGTGATTTAAATAATTAATACTGTTTTATACAACCTTAAAAATATTGTAAATAAATATTCAATATGATGTAAATCACATTCAAATATTTGCAATAGCAATTCATTTACAAACATGCAATAGCACTAAAATGTCCATAAGAAATAAAATGCATATTTTATTTAAAACAATAAATCATTTATATGGATGTAAATAACTTTGAAAATAACTTGATAATAAAAAAAACTATAAAAAAAGTCAATAAAAATCTTACCTCAGCATATTTCTGAAGTTTTCCAATTCCCTAATACTATTAGACAATCTTGCAAATGCATTAAAAAGTGCTACAATTTCAGTTCTTTGAAGACGTTTATGAGATTTGTGTTGTAACAACAGTTTACCCTGAAAAGGGTCCTTCTCAAAGCTATCCCATTGACCAGAAAACAAAATTTTTAGTGCAGTACCTAAACCTTGTGTTTGTAATTTCCCCCATAATTTACATTTATCGCAGCCCACACAATCCATTATTCTAGAAATATTCCAGAAATGATCTCTGAATTCTTGTTTTAATTTAGCAGCTTGGCTACCACCAGTAAACATTGAGGACTCATTAAAGTGGTCAGGGAATGAATAAATGACACTGAGCATATTACGAATTGCATCACGAGTTTCTTCATCTTCGACAGGATTGCCAGTAAAATAGTCTTCACGCTCCAAATATGGACCAGCCTTAGCTAGAGCTCTCATTTCTAGCAAATAAACAAAATATAAATTCTTAAGCCAATTAGGACCTTCCCCAAATGTCTGTGATGGATCAAAACGCTGCTGGAATTCAGCCAAGTTAGGTCCCCATTCACCTTCTGGGGGTGCAGCAAAACCTAGCTTTTTCTCTGACACTAAATATTTAGAACATAAATGTATGTTAATACTAGAATGTAATCCTGACACAGCTCTATAAAAAACTCTTTTTTCAAGACACATGTTGCCCAAATCTGAAGTCAGTACAAATGGAAATGATTCATATGGATTTGCCTTTGGACGGAAGCAATTCTCCTGGTAAATGCTCCTCCAAATTCTGTGTGCTGAGGGTCCTTTATAGCCAGTATATCTCTCTGGATTAAGTGACAAATCAACATATTCAGCATCTGCATCTTTATCATCACATTCACAGAAATTTCCTATTGAATCATCATAGGCTTTCCACTTGGCTATTTCATATTGGCTTGCGGCACTTAGTGTCATGTTTAAAAAACTAAGTTCAGGGTCATGGTCGGTATCAGAATTGCAGTCGCTTTGGGCCTCTTTGGAGTATTTCACAGCTGGTCTTTCTTCATCTAATTCATTATTGTACCCATTTTCATAGCCTGGTACACTTTCTTTGGAACAGGTTTTTATATGACAATATTTCATCGCACACCGGCTGTCGTCAGCCCAAAAGGGACATTCCTTTTTTAAATTGACCTTGTAAAACCGAAAATAATCTTTGCTCACCAAGCTCTGGATACGGGGAAATATTTTAACATTATTAAAATAGTCGATCGTATCAACATTACAGGAGCAGTCACCGAGAGCCCCATGAAGTGCATCAAAACATGCATTACTATCGCAAGGCGCCGTTTCGAATAGTTCCGTGTCGTCACTCACTACTTGAACTATCGCGAGAGCAAAAATTATAAACACAACACAACAATTTTTGTATGCCATTTTAGAAAGTTTCACAGTCATATTTCGGTTTTTCTAAATAAAAATGATATGAAAAAAAAATGTATTATTTCTAATCAAATATAAAACGACTCGTCACATCGAGCACTGAAAAATTTATGATAAAATTACGAAATGTAAAATTCGAAAGTTAGCTCGCTATTACAATAATACGTGATCGGTCAAACGTCTAATATTTCGCTTTGACAACTGACAGATGATAAATTGATCAGTAATTGACGATGTTGCTACTGTGACATTTATTTATGCCCAGCGTAATGTTGCCATCATAGAAAATAAGTCATATAGAATTAAAGATCAACACAAATATTTATTACTATATATTAGTAAGTTACGAGGGCGAGAGGAAACTATTGTCTTCTATACTAGAAGAAACCATACCCATACATCTGTCTATATAAATTTATCTAACTTAAGTAACGATTTAATTGTTCAATATTAAAGTAATAAGTGTGGAAGGTAGAAATTCTTTGCCCACCGGCGCCGTTCACCGGATCTCTCTCTTTGACAGCATTTAATGATAATAGTGAAAAATTCGTTATATATCTACATCGGGGCCAGTATGAGTGCGGCAGCTCTAAATGGGACGGGTTGTATGTAGGTTCGATTCCCACTGAAGTAAGTGAAATATATATTTTTTATATTTCTTCACTCTGGTGTCCAGGCACTGCAGTGTTGATTTCCGCTACTCAAGAGACAAAGCCAGAGAATAGAATAGAATAAAGAGAATTTGAAGGAAAAAGGGGAGGAGAATAAAATATAATTTATTAATATTTTCATTTCTTCGCTATGGCACCAAGGCCTTGATTGCCTTATATGAGATTGAATTTCTATTCATTACACCTCAAACGTGTTAATAAACATGGGTATCATGGTTTTGATTATATTATACTGGCGGACGCGCGCAGCTTCGCTTGCTTATTTAGGGGTGAATTCTAATAAACCACGAAACATGTGTTCAATGAAATATTTTTAAGAGTCTAAATTTCAAATTTTAAAAATATCGGTGGCGATTTAAACATTTTTCCATACAAACTTTCAACCCCTTATTTGCACCCTTAGGAGGAGAATTCCAGAAAACGATGAAATACGTGTTCAATAAAATACTTTTGAAAATCTAAATTTCAAGTTTTATAAATATTGGTGCCGATTTAAATTTTTTTCCATACAAACTTTCAACCCCTATTTTACCCCTTTAGGGTTAAAATTTTTCAAAATCCCTTCTTAGTGGATGTCCAGATTACGAAAGTAAACATCTGTCCAAATTCCACGTTTCTACGCACAGCGGTTACGGCTGTGCGCGCGTCTTACCTCAGTCAGTGAGGACAAGTCCTTTTATATATATAGATTTTTATCTCTAAATGATTATATTAGCGAATATATAATAATTAGTATAAGCGAAATTAAATTCTAAGGGAAATAAAACAAAATTTATCCGATTAAGATTTATTTAATCATACAATGTAAATCATCCACAAAAGCAGTATCGGTAATGCACAAGAGATTCAATAGACATTTGCTCCCAACATATCGCACTATGAGTGTCACAATACTTATCTATTTTTCTTATGTCGTGTTCGTCGTATTTTATAAAAAACGCATAATGTTATAGAAAAAAATAGTTTTATTTCCGGATTTTCGTCAAATAAATAAAAATTATATCTTATTATTTTTTCATTAAAACTTCTAGGAAAGTTAAGGTCAATAGGGGAAAGTAGAATATATTAGTGTTTTAAGAAAAAACAGTAGGTAATTCCCCGAAAATGCTTTGTTTTGACGGACTCATGGCAGTAGTGCGATATTTATAGCTATGTACATTGGAGATTATAAAATTTTAACACTTTTATATCATATAATATTATATAAACATTGGACGTACAAATTACAAGATTAAGAAAATACTTCGTTTTTTTTATTTTCAATAATTTCAATAGAATTGTAAAAAATATTGTATATTGCCGAGTTCTTTAATTTTCTAGATAACTACTTTCAATGAATGCGATTTGAATATTCATTCTTTTATAAAAATGTGATGTGAATATTTGAACATATTATATTGAAACTGACTTAAAGATAGATAAACTATAAAATTTTGTATGAAAACTCGTTTATCAAAAGATCAGCAATACCCAACATTCATTAACAAACAGCTTAACTAACTTAACAACTATATTTAATAAACAAAATGACGCTTAACAAAATGTATATTAAATCAAAAATTAAACGCGCTACTCCAACGCCGTCAGTAATAAAACGATAACTACCGTTAAAGGTAAAGTATTTTTATATAGGTAGAGACTTCTTGAACAACTTAAAAATAACTTTTTATTTTATATTATATAAGTAGAGATAAAAATATCGTATTTATTTACCTCGAAATTTTCTCAATAGAAATAGTTGCAATTTCTTAAAAATTGTTAATTTTAAAAAATTATTCTTATTTTTATCATTTCTTTTTTTTCATTAAAGTTTTATTTGTAAAACAGTCGAGGCCTAATAAGTTTATATAGTTTGTGTTTAAATAACACTACAAAGAATATAACAAATATATAATATGAATACAGCATGTCAGATTGTCAGTGCAAGTAATTTAATCAAGTGTTTTTATACTATTATTTTGAATGTATTATGTATTAGGAGAAAGACTAAAATATAAATATATTGTGAAATATTCCTTTTTTTATTTCAATCAAAATAATATTTATAAGCAAAATAAACTATTTCTCCAATTAAATCACTAGCACTAATTCTTCATCAGGTCCCATAACACTGTCTCTACCTTTAAATATGTGTATTTTATTTCAACAGAACGGAACTCAGAACTGAGGTGGGTTGTAGGTTCATTAAACTAATTGTAAAACTTATTTTGTAGTACATAATGGTGTCGATATATTGTTCTTAGTCGAAATGTTAATGTCGATTAATCGTTTCAAGCGTACCTGGAATTATAAACAGAATAATTTTTATTATTATAAAAAAGTTTAGATTTTTTTATGATAGTTTAAACATAATAATAATAATATAGGTGATTTTAATATTCGATTACACAATACGCGGCGTTTTGTGCCGCCAAATACATAATAGTATATTTAATTTAAGAATATAGAGTTAAATATTATAAGGTTCTTATTATTTCCGCTACAAACGCAGATATATGAAAAAAGAAACTAAACATAAAATAATTCGTAGCTCAGTAACTGATGTGTCCACTGACATCTTAATCCTAAAATTATTCTTACTTTTTTGGCATTTCCTACTGGTACCAATGTTATTTACAAGAAAGATATTTTAATTCCAATCAATTAGTAAATCCTTATTTGTCTCCAATTATTTTTTGGTTACAAATCAATTTCCTTTTATTGTTATGTAATAATTAATAATATTGTTATGTAATAATTATTAAATAAAATTAAGTTATTAGAGCCAAATTTAAGTGTGCATTTATAATATGGTAAACATATCCATTTTTTTAATGATTAATATATAAAATATCCTAAATCTGACTCTATTAAAATTCCATGCAAAATTTTAAAAAAAACTTACCATTTAAAAAAGCTGTATGAACAAGCGATGTTGTTATTGTTAGTTTGGGAATAAAAGAACAATATTAAATACAATTATACTTTATTTTCAATATATTGATTAATTCAATTAATTATACGTTAGTATAAATTTATATGGCAACTTTTATATTTAAACTCTGTTTGGCACATTAGTATTTGTCCCTTTAAAAATCTAAGTATTCGAGATTATTTAGGATTAATCATCAATGTTGTCATTTGAAAAAATATGTATATAATTTTAAGATTATTTTTAATCTTATAACACCTAAAGCGAATTTTTGCAAAACTAAACGTTTCTACTGTTTGGAAGGTTAATTAGTAAAATATTCCTTTATATTATAAAATTGATTAAAAGTTGTATTATAAGTATATCATAAGAATGTATTTATTAATAATCTATATATCACTCAAATATTTACTATGAAAGAAAAAAGGGATTGTGAGGCTAGGTGTTACCGAACTTATGGAATATTATTCTTTATTTATTTGAGACAATGAGAAAGTTAAATCGGTACTTCTTGCCTAATTTCACAGAATTTTTTATGTCATAAATGTCAGTATTATATCCCAAATAGAGATAGGACATTATATTAGAGAAATTTAAAATGTTAGTTTTACTTTAAAAAAAATCTAATATATTTTTGGATTTTAGACATTTCAGCCAAAAATGGAAAAGACAGAATTTTCCATAGGATATTCTGAAAACATAATTGCTGCGAGTGATATATAAAGTATATATTGTAGTATACAGTGAATAATTGTAGAATATACTATAGTAATATTTTTTTATAAAATTAGCTGTTACAATCGATCAAATTAACTTTTTAAATATATAATTACTACCATTATTATCTAACACAAATCAATAAAAAAATATTAAATTAATGTAACAATATTTATTCTTTTAAGTTAAGTAAGTAAGTAAGAAAATAATCAGAATATATTAATTATTTAAAAAAATATATATTATAATTGTTATTTGCGCATGAATATTGTTAGTAAAGCTTATCATCCAAGCATATAATTTTATTGAGATTATTCAAACTCGTTAGATCTAATAATCAAATCCTTTTATTAGAATATTTAAACTATATTAAGTAATTTGATGTATATATAAATATTTATTTAGTAAAGTAAAAAAAAATGTTTCTGAAGATATTCAAAACAGAAAGACATAGCACTATATTGCTATTCTTTTCAATAATATAATTACTTTTATTTTTATCATATTTAAAAATCTAAAGTTTTTCTGTAATTATTGAACAGATATTTCTGTATTAAGGTAAATCTAGATAAATACTAATTAAATATTATAAAAAATCAATGTTAGTTACATATTAATAAAAAACACAAATGTACATTCATATAAAATAAATAAGTAAATATAAAATATACACATCAAAAATATACTTGTTACAAAATCCGAAAGCCACATATCAGTGTTTCCAAGTAATAATTTAGTAATTGTAAATTAACTTTTTTTTAATTATTATTATTATTTTTTAAATTAAGATTAATAATATTTATGATATATTCGGTAACAGAAATGTCCTAGGTGGTAATCGCACCCAAAAAGTTCGACATACCTTTTATGAGTAAATGAACAAAAATGTTATATATAAATAACATTATTACTTGAAAACATCGACGCCACTGCCATTAACAAAAAACAACCGGCATGCAATTTGAAAAACACTCTTCACCCAATTTTTTGTGTATTTTTATATGAAAAACAAATGAAGTGTATGTGTATATAATTAAATATGTAAAAAAACCGCCGCCATGCAGTGACTTTGCTCGTTATATAGCCAAAAAAGAACCAAAAAATTGTGTCGGTACCAGTTCTAATGTACAAAATATTAGTAGCGTGACCTTCTGTCCATGTTCCTTATGGAGTTGGCGAGGCACAGCGCGAACAGAGCTCCGACCACCTGGAAAAATAAATACAAATATATTAAAAATCATTATTTTGATTATAATATGAATATGTCTTGACTGTCTTGTCTTATTTTATTTACATAAAATAAATGTGTGGATGAATTGCATTTATACCTCTATATTTAGCACCCAGTAGCTTAATTCACAGTCAAAGTAAGTATTGTTCTGTGTTTCGCCAACTGGACTCAATAGTTACTTGTAAGTTCATATGACTGACAATTTTTTTTAAAAAAATCTTTGTTTATATAAACGGAGAATAGACGTGACGTGAAGAGAAGTGACGTATAGTACATGCAAAAAGGGAAAAATACTCACCTCAACACAAGCAACTCCAATGGCGACACCAGCGATGGTTTTATTCCAGGTTTCATATAAATTGCCAACTCTGACACTGCAACCGACTAAATTAGCGTCGGCCAAAGTGCACTGGTCGCCAAGGAACTTGCCGACAGCGCTGAGTCTCGAGCAGCAGGACTTGGGGAGGACAATTGAGTAGTCCGTTGCGCTGTATTTACCACAGCATTCAAGCTGGAAATTAAATTAATGATGTTTTACTATTTATATAAAACATACTTAAATCGATATTTAATCTTTAATTATTTATAAGGAATTAATCATAGCACATTAGTAACTTCATAGTTGAAACATAATCCTTATTTTTGGTCCGAGTGGAGATCGAACCCACAAAAGTTGCGTCTACAGTCAGAAATTGTTCTTTCGAACCTCGACCGCCTTGTTATGAAACTGTTGGTATTGATATAAAAATCTAGATGTAGCAGGATTTCAAGCTGAATAACTTGCTCTTTGTTCGGCAATCAAAGCTTGACTATCAAATCTTGTATGGCGAAATAATAGAAAAGGGTTAATAAGATTTTTGCTTTTATAACGTAAAGACATGTTATTTTGCTCTTAATAACATACTAACCAGAGAGTTTCACGAAAAAGCAATGTGATAATACAAAAATTAAATACACTGCCTAGGTCAGTGGAAGCGGATATTTCGATATAATATGAAAATGGTAAACATTACCCAAATCGACGCCTTGTAGAATGGCCTTAATAGAATATTTGCACAAAAAATTAAGTATAATAAAATTAAAGCTTTAAATAAAGTTATTTTTTCATAATCTAACCATACAACCCTTGTAATAGCGATAATAATGGATGTTAAAAATGTTGATCTATTTATTATACATTATTATATATTTTACTATGAGAAGTAGAAAAACCTTACTAAAATTAAAGGTTTATGTTAAGTATTCTAATTATTTTGTTTCTATGACAAAACGTGCAAAGTACCTATATTATCATTATCTCCATTTTAAACTGAATTAGTACGAATGACCTTAAATTATTTAAAACCATGGACTTATTACAGTAATTTACATTTAAAATTTACAAAGGTTAGTCATTCATATATTCACCTTGACAGAATTCACCAGTTGGCAATTTATGTTTGCACCATACGTACGTAAATACCTACGTAGATTACTAACTTAATCAAACTACCGAAATTTGTGTTTTTTTTATTTAATTTCTCTATATAATAAAGATTTTAGTTAATATGTATGTATTTAATATTACTATTCACTTACAACGTACAAATGATTATAAACGCGACAGGCTGTGGGTTCGATTTCACTTAAGGAAATGGAATTTATAATATTTACCAAACGATGCAAAAAACCAAAATATTTTTTTATCGAATAGAATTGTAAGAACTTTTGAATTGAATAAACATACAACTACCACCAGCTCCGAAGGCCAGCTCTTGAGAAACTCAACAGTTACTTTTTTAAAATAAAAGTTACTATCTTTTATATACAATAAATGGTAGTTATTCTGCATACATTTGAAATTATCTTAATTTCCCTTAAATTTAAATAAATTAACAGCCTTAAACAGATTTAAACCTGTAATCCTTCTTACAAGGGATGTTTCGGATATAGCATTTCGAGTCTCGATACTTATAAAGATATAGAAATACATATAGAAAAATATTTTTGATTTTCCGATTTCATATATCTGAGTTTCCTTACCTGTTGTTCAATATTACTGAAGACGGTAGCCGCCGTTGGGTCCACACTGCGCTTGTCGAACAGCTTGTTAACGGAGGTGACCAGAGCGTCTTTAATGTTGTCGGCGTATGTGAACATGAGTACCGCGAGTACCACTTGCACTATGATTATCACGAGGAGGAAGATCGCGTACTGAAAGAGAATTGTTAAGGAAATTAGTATAGTAATCTCACATTAGATTTTTATGTGTATATTAAAAACGGGCGTTTTATTAATTTATATTTTATAATTTTTATTAGGAATAGATTCAAATTATTTTTTTAACATTTTTAATTCTTTGGATTTCTACATAATTTAATAACATTCTACAATTCTGAACATTATCATTTAATATTTAACTCACACTTCAAAGTCGTATCTATTCTCATAAAACAGTAAAATAAAACGAAGCAATTAACATAGATAAGAAATGTTATCACGCGTCCTGTCAACACAAGCTACAGTTATCTTTAAAAATGTGTTAAAAACTACACAAGTATAGTACGGTCATCGAGTCGTGGCCGCCTTGAAAGAAAGTTTTCTTCTGGGAAAAAAAAATCGAGTTACAGTTAACTTGAGGACGGCCACGACTTGTCAACCGTGCTGTAAGTAAAATAGACATTATCACTGGGTAAAGGAGTTAGTGGAACGAAAGCAGCTTTCTTTGTAGAGAGTGGCTTTGTTCAACAAACAATTGGATTCCATGAGTGTCGATTGCTAACTTGTTTTAAAAATGTTCACGCACTTGCATAGTATTTTAAATATTTAAGTCAATTGAAACTATGTTGTTTTGTTGGTACCTTTTACTTGCTAAAGGAAATGTATAGATTACTCAGTGTTAAATCACTACACCCACCTTAATAAGGTACGATAAGTAGTCAGAGAGAGCACTTAGTGTCCAGACACTTTACGCCGAAATTCATTATAAAAAGTTTTAAGTGGCGAAATTCAACGCCGTAATTTGTCTTACTAGAACGAGGAAATGAAAGAAAATCATTCACCTGAGTGGAAAATTGGGGATCGAACCCAAATCAATTGCGTTTATCGTCAGACGCAGTTCCACTACGCCACGGTAGCCTATTTATGTCAATACATTCAAATATATTCAATGACATATTAGTTTTTATAATTTTATGATACGTAATGTCGTAAAAATAATATTGCTTTAGTTTACATTTCAAGTGATATTTCAATGAGTCATATTGTTATTTAAATATGACGTTATTATCATGTTAGGTATTAAAATCATTTGTGTAACCACAGAAGTCAATGTCAATCCACGTAAAACGTCAGGAAAGACCTAGAAGTAAACATTTGTACTGACACAAACAGAGTCAGGCCCATGGTCAGGTGTTAGAACTCTTTCCTAGATTTCTAGATTCAGTTCTTGTTAATACAATCTAAATTAACACTAACCGTGACAGTCATGCAGTGACTCTCGCGAATAGCTCCACAGCATCCGAAGAAGGCGATGATGAACATGACAGCGCCTATCACGATGAACACCCACGGTGCCACTGTCAAGTGACCTTGGAGTTCATCCTTGATCACCGCCCAGTTCAGGAGCACCGCCACACCTATGCCAATGACGGCTAGGCCAAAAAGCTGTGAAAGAAATAATAGTTTTAGAGAAATGTTGCACCAAGTTAATTAAATGATAATTTTCTTTTTGCTTTCGATTGTGTCGGTTAAGCTCAAATCATTTTGCAATGAAGTAAGTAGTATAAACAACATAAACAAACTAAAAAAAACTACAGGAAATCTTCTCAATGTAATCTTTTGTAACAGTTTTTTTTATTAAAGTTAAACAAAGCGTATTAAAAAATACACACTAATAATTCTGATACGATGATACTTTATAAAGTATCATATTAATTTGCGTTATTTTTGTCACTACAAAAGAAATAATTATTATATTCTAAATGTACTGAACGTTAAGCCAACTCGCACTTTACTAATCTATATATATAAAAGGACTTGTCCTCACTGACTGAGGTAAGACGCACGCACAGCCGTAACTGCTGATGGTAGAAACGTGGAATTTGGACAGATGTTTACTTTCGTAATCTGGACATCCACTAAGAAGGGATTTTGAAAAATTTTAACCCTAAAGGGGTGAAATCGGGGTTGAAAGTTTGTATGGCAAAAAAATTTAATCGGCACCGATTTTTATAAAATTTGTAACTTAGACTCTTAAAAGTATTTAATTGAACACGTGTTTCATCGTTTTCTAGAATTCTCCCCGTAAGGGTGCAAATAAGGGGTTGAAAGTTTGTATAGATGTTTTTTAAATCGGCACCATTTTTTATAAAATTTGAAATTCTGACTTTTAAAAGTATTTAATTGAACACATGTTTCATGCTTTTCTAGAATTCTTCCCCTAAAGGTGCAAATAAGGGGTTGAAAGTTTGTATGGAAAAATCTTTAAATCGCCACCGATTTTTATAAAAAATTTAATTTAGACTCTTAAAAATATTTAATTGAAGATGTGTTTCATGGTTTTCTAGAATTCACCCCCTAAGGGTGCAAATAAGGGGTTGAAAGTTTGTATGGAAAAATCTTTAAATCGCCACCGATTTTTTATAAAATTTGAAACTGAGACTCTTACAAATATTTTATTGAACACGTGTTTCAAAGTTTATTAGAATTCACCCCTAAGCAATAAGCAAGCGAAGCTGCGCGCGTCCGCTAGTATACATATATTTTTAGATGGTAAATCTCAACCGAGTAGGTACTTCCGGTCACTTAAAACTTATAACAAAAGCGATACATCTTGAGAACTTGACAAACACTGAGTCAAATATCCAAAGTGGCGTTTTGAGATTCGAAAGAATACTTGAAGATTTCAACTCCTCTTTGCATTCAAGAGTGACAGTAAGAAATTATTTTTCATATCTTGTTTTTTGCTTTACGCTGTATCTCACATGGTAAGCAGAAGAAACCTGGGTACGGTCACTCTGCCCATTTATTGAATCATTACGTATTTAGTAGAGGAACTCGAGGCAAATCGAGCCGTTGAGTCCATTGTCTCAAAATTCGGCGGAAAGTGGGGCAAGAAAGTGTCTATAATATGAACGGAGTGTCTTAACACTAGGTTCCTAGGTTGCCTCTGCTTATCCTACTAAGTGCGGGATACAGCATGAAGCTAAAAAAAATAATAAACAAAAATCTTAACTTTCTAGCAATGTATCAAAAGGTCTTCCCCTTTGAAACCTACAAAATATCTAATGTTTTTTGAAATCTGCCTTCACAGTATTACAAAAAAAATACTTTTCTAAATAGGTAGGTACTGTAGGCCTAAAGGTCGACGTACACGTTTAAAATTCAAACAATTACTATATCATGCAGTCTAGACTTTGGCAATTGGTTATAATTAAAAACAATAGTTCAAACACGCAGGGGCATAAAAAAAAAAAAATATGTAGTTAGTTTTCTCCTATTTTACTGTAATTTTTTCTTGCTTTATAAAAAAAATCGGGATTTTCCGTTTTACGTCTAAAAACTACGTACACAAAGTTGCGAGTGACTAATTGTAATAAATAAACGTAAACCAGATTTCTTGACGATCTCCTAGTGTTAAATATAAATTAAAAAAAAAAACAAAATTTGTTTCCTGTAAAACAGCATCGAATATAATAGAACGAATTAGTCAGTGGCCGCGCAAAAAATAACAAGATTTTAAATGATGGCCTTGAGAACGCTTCATGCTTAGAAACTATCATCTAAACAACTTTAGTTTTATTGAACTACTTTTGTATTGAAATGAAAAGAGCATGAAGGCACGCAAAAAAAAAACGTATGTAACATACTAAAAAAGTAGTCGATAATGTAATCGATGTATCGATGATAAGACCATTGTTTTCAATTTAAACTATAATATCAAGTAAAAAAATACCTATTAATATAAAGAAGCCACGGAGTTTGTTTTGTTGAACTCGCTAAACCTAGGAACTATTAGTTCCAATTGAAATATTCTTTTGGTATTGGTTAAACCATGTGGGCCATAGGTAAAAAAGCCAGGTAAGTAAAGTTCCTAATAAATAAAATACTAAGTAAATGACAACACTAGCAGTACATAAAAAGTAGCATTATGTTATATATATTAATTATATATATTTTATATATTAATTCTATATATTATATATATTAATTCTTGCAATATGAAGTGTACATCTATCTAACTTTGAAGATTAATTATAAGCACTATTTAATCTTTGTTTTGATGTGTAACTTCTTTTTCCTTAAAATTAAATCAATCCAAAAAACTACAATGACATATAAATGTTTATAATAAATTAATACTTCACCTAATAAAAGTTCACCTTCAATTAATAATAAAAAAATTAAGTAATTAGAGTGTAAACATCAAACGTTGGATATAAATTTAGTCATGAGCCTCGGTCGAGTGACCGATGACGTGTTAGCACCTATTTTTGTTTAGAGCTACAGGATCTATGGACAGGAGATTTTATGTTCGAAACTCGAACAACACGGCAAATATTGTATGTACATTACTATAAATAATTATTATAAAATGTTAGTCAAACCAAAGTACAGCGTTAAGTTCCGCCACATACACACAATGTTGAAGGGAATCACCAAATCACATATTTCAATAAATACAAGTTCAATGTTCTATATTTTTCTATCTTTAGTACATAAAAATAAGTAAAAAAATAAATGAAACAAAAAACATAATTATTTTTTTTTAAAACCAGTTTACAAGGAAACCTTAAAATTTAAGGCAGAGCCATTATTCTAATCTTATAATAATTATAAACCTACAATAATTCTAAATCTATAATAATTCTAAACCTATAATAATATAAAATACATCTTAAAAACCCATTTCACTACTTTTCACAGCAAAGTTGACGTAAATCCAACTAACGCCACACATTTGTTTTCAAACACCTGAGACTAAAATACCGTTGACGCTCTGTTTTTACGAAACGTACGATGAACCCTCACTGTGGGCCCGTACCAAAAATATGCACGCAATACTCGCCTTTCGCATTACGCAATATGTTATATAGTTGGTTGGTTTTAATAACTCATTGCTTGTTCTGGTGACCCCTTAAAGTAGATTGTGTATTTTTTTAGGGATTTATTTAGGTTAAATGTACTATTATTTTCATATGTTCGAAGACTTTAGATATCTCACTTTTAAATATAACAATATTAGCATATAATAAAATAGGCGAAAAATGCGTTGAACTGCAGTTAGGACATGGGTGACTACACACGACGGTTGTGGATTCATATTCCTTTCGTGGGAATGTTTATTTTTAAATCCCATTCCCACCGACTTGGTAGATAAGTTCCGCACTAATACACAGTATTTTTTTCGAAAACGTGAAGTAGGTAAGTGAATGCAGAGTGCAATGCAGAATGCAGTGGGATAGGTAAAGGTAAAGAGGAATCTATCATACTTTTTTTTAGCTTAACACTGTTTTCCTCATAGTAGGGTAAGTAGAGGGGACCTACAATTAACTTACCTACCTACCTACCTACAGACGATAATATTTAATTTCTACGAGTGGTAATCGAACCAACAACCGTCAAACGGTTTTAAAAAAAATACGAAAACTGATTTATTTATTTACATTAACGTCAAATCTATCAATTTCCTAAACCAAACTTTAAGGTATTATAACAATTGTGTAGACCCTATATTATTTCAATATACAATAATCCAACACAAAATCGACGTAGTAACAAGCAATGTTTTATACAATTTCAATTTCTATTATAAATAGTTGTATTATATGGTTATATAATATTGTCTGTGAAAGCTTGCAATCGGCAGATGTGGGCAACCCGCAGATGCACGATCATCGAGGTCAGCAAATGAGCTCGAGTTGCCATATTGACTGACTGGTTCATTTTACGGTTCAACTTGCCTTTAAATATCATAAATCTTGTTAAATTTTTTTTATTTCAGACTGTATCCTCCATATTGAAGACCAGGGGGTGTTAAGACACTCCGTTCCCATTAAGAAACTTCCGTTCTCCACTTCCCCGCTATTTCTGAATACATTACAGGTTGCGTGGCGGTACTCAACGCCGCGCTTTGGCACGTTAACAGAGCAACTAAATGCAAAGAAACTTTCATAGCTAAATTATCTTTATTAGACACTACGAATTCAAGTAGTACGTTTAGGAAAAGAAATAGATACTAAGATAAAACAGCTTTTATCTAGATCTAAATAAGGACGCGAGCCATTGTCGTACAATTTTAGTAGGCACTAAAGTAGGTCGGCATGAAAAGTTCCATTATGTAACAGGTATTGTCGGTCGGCTAGTGCTACTTACATTGCAAATGAAAAACAACTGTTATTACTTTTGTTATTACTCGATATGAGATATCTTATGAAGCTATAGTTAAAGAAATGGGTATTAATTTGTTTAAGCCTTTATTGTTTGACTCTTTGTGTATTTTAAACTAAATTTGCTGATAAATATTACTATTTATATAGAAAAAATCTTTTGATAATTATTTACTAAACCTCTACTAAATTGTTATAGAAGTTTAATGCTTCTGCGTTTCTAAATATTTCAAAAATATTTTCTACAAAAACTCTTAAAATTATAATTTACTAATGAAATTTGTTGATGGATTCAATATGATTTAAACCATTACTTATCATAATTTTGATAAATCAATAGTCAATTAATTACACATAATTTCATATAAATTCAATAACTTTTCAATTAAAAGAAAATCATTAAATTATGTAAGGTATATAAAAAAAATGGACGTTACATAAGATTTCAAAGTAAATGGAGCAGCAAAATGTAAAACTAAAAGTACTACAGACGAGAAACTATTTAGTAAACAAGTACCTACATGCGGTTAACGCTTGGCTATAAATACGCAAAATCGCCTCACGACCGTTCAAACGCTACGCCAGTTCTGCGTTATCCAACCAATGTTGTAATGTAAATATTCACTAAAATATAGGAAAAGTTAGTGTAGAAAAAGAAAATAATAAAAAATAAATAACTTAACGAATATAGAACCTGTTACCACCACAGCCCGTAAGTACAAGTCACGTCAACAATTAATGGGATGAAATATACCATTTACTTCCAAGATAAATAGACTATGCAACACCAAAAGAGTTTTTCAATTCCAACCAGTGGTTGCTGAGATAAGGGCGTTCAACCAAACAAATATTATTAGCATAGTTAATACAGTATTTTCAGAAACAGTGCAAAAGAAACATAAGCCAAAACGTAAGCACTAAATAACTATTCGCACAATTTAGTCAAGTATAGATTTGTTATCTTTAGTCATCATCGTGTAGAGCTAAACTCAAGCAAATAGAAAGCATCTCATCTAACTGCCTAGTTACTGCTAACTAAACATTAAATAGAAATGTAAGTTTATCAGAAAAACTATATATTAATTATTATTTTTAGCAAAAGGATAAATTTCCTTTTTTAGAACATAGGCTATATAGATCATACTCATTAAACAATTAAACTATTTAAAACCCGATAGGCGCAGTAAAACAGCATCTACCGGTCAACGTGAAGGCTGTGGATTAGATTTTCCATTTGGAGGAATTAATTATATTTATTTATTTTCCCTGTTATAACGCATTGTTGAGTACTGTACTCAACTCTTTCTCAAGATCGATTCAGATACTTAAGCGACCATATAGCGAAAACAAAAAAAACGCTTAGAAATAGTTATATTTCGATTTAAATATAATGATAGTTATCATTATATTTAAATCTAACAGTCTTAACAAGAATAACTTCAAATTATATTTTTTATAAGAATAATAACTAAATGGTAAGCAGAGGCAGTTATTCAAGTTACTGTGAGCTTCGACCGACAATACACTTCTAACAATGTAACTTGAGACACCAGTCGGTCTAGACCAAAACCAGACTAGCATTGTTCTTACGAAATTGTATCCAATATAATATTTCTTAGACATTGTAGTGTTAACGAGTTTAAATTAGTTCATTGTAATAATAGTTTTAAGACCGGCTCTGAAATGAGCATTTGGTATCTAGATGCTTTTAAGTTTTTACTCTTTATTGTATTTATTATATTTTTTGTTATATTTTAATTAGGTAAAGCGATAAAACGATTGTCGGTTCGATTTCCACTCGATAGAATGAGCCGTATGGCTCATTGCCCTTTGCCTGCCATGCTTACCATGCTATATGTAAATTTAGCATGGCAGGCAAAGGGAACCTAGTGTTGGCACCCAGTTTCCAACACACCAATTTTTTGAGTCAGGGTGTTGATTGCTGGTAAGCTACGCCGCGCCGCCGATTTGTCTTGCGAGGAATACCAGCCAGGAAATGAAAATAATGAATTCCTCTAGTGGGAATTGAATCCACATCCATTAACTGATTAATATTAGTTTAATATAAACATTTATATAATAATAATATTTACGCAAATACTAATTTAGCTGTCATATGATCGAAAACAATACTATCAACATTGAATTGTAATTGGGATTGCGCCACGATAATATCGTTATGGGTGGAGCTTGCTTCGTTATGCACGAGTGTAGTTCCATTCATTAAGTTTATCTTGTAATGGTATAATGTAAGAAGTATATATATTAAAAAACAATAGAAGTAAATAAATATTGTTTTTAGTTCCTTCCTGTATGCCTCATATAACAGGATAGACTGAAGAAACCTAGTGTTTAGACACTCTGTTCCTCACGCATCGCCCAATTTTGGGGACGAAATTCGCAATATTGAAGGTCCTCAGGTCCTCAGGGACCTCAGGTCACTCAACCTATATTAGAAACGAAGATCAAGTAGGCAAATTTGGCACTTCTATTAAATAGTTCTGAGAAACTAAAATAATCGAAGCTGGGCTAACGTGTGCAATTATAAATAATCTAATACGAATGCATTATGCCAGTGAAGTGGTTTTGATATACGTAGAAATCAAATATTTCCTTATGGTCATAATAATGCAGTACAATATGATTGTAAAGGCGATGGTTTAGGATTAGAATAGAAACAAGACAAATCCCGGTTCTAAGCTCCGCACATAGACACGCAATGTCTCGAATCAAGTAGGTACAATTGTTTTTAATAACTAGTTTTTAAATTCACAGAAGGTTTAATAAAATCCAACAAGCTTTCGTATAATCTCATCTCAAGATTACTACGTTCGCTAACTGGCACAATTAGCTTCAATAAGGGTTAATTGGACGTCAAGCGTCGCCTCCGCATACACTTTTCTAATATATTGAGATCTTTTGATTGCCGCTCGTAGGTGTAGTCGTAAAAAGAATAGAGGACAGTGGCGCTGTATTACATTAAATACTTGAAAGCAGAAAGAAAATACACTGTTCTCAACTTTTGAGACAAAACGGAGAAATGAAAAGAATTAATCATTCCGAGTGGGGATCGAAACCACTATCGGATTTAGTCAGGCGTTTCATTGCTCTGGCAATTTAGCTATTTGTAAAATGCAACTGATAAAAATGTTTCAAGGCTCATGAAGTACCTTCTTCATGAAATTTAATAAAGTAAGTGTTATTTAACTATTTTTTAATGGTTTTTTAGAGAAAGTTGTAATATACACCTTCAATACGTCAAGAACTAAATTTTTAATCCAATCCACAAAGACGTCAAAATAAAAAAGTCAAAAAATTATGTTATATATTTATTTAAGTATTAAAGAGAACCGGAATGAGATAAAAAAACATGTTACAATAATAAATAATGTTTAAATCTGGCACGAGTCAAACTGATAATAACGCAACGATACAAAGCTTATTATGTTACTCGTCTAACAATTAATATAATATAACGTGACCATATAGGTACAAAATATTAATTAAGAATTAAAC
>HE670302.1:0-16546 GCA_000313835.2 Heliconius melpomene melpomene | reverse complement strand
GACATGTTTAAACCAGGCAACCCTAGACTTGCGGCAGACTGAGAGCTGGCAACCCTTAATTTTCCAATTCCTTATGGGATTATCTTTCAAATGATGTGCGATTCATATAAAAAACGTATTGGTGCAATTTTCTCCAAAAACGAGTTACGAAAAAATGTAATTAAAGGTGATTGCGGCAGGATTCTTCCAGGCAACCCAGGTGTAATCTGTTCTACTAATCATGTATTATTCATTAATATAGGTTTAATTAAGAAAACTCGTATATGCAGGATTCAACGGCCGGATCCCAGTCTATTACACCTGAAGTATATGTTTAAATAATTTTGGTTAATCTTGCAGGTAGGTATTTGTAAGCTAAATTCGCATTTTATAGCTATTATAGTGAGACAGATAGGAATAAAATATATTTACTAATACGATAAGGCAGAGAGATCATTCCGCTGGGAAATTAGGCGGAAAGTGTGAATCCACGGGTCTTAACACTAGGTTCCCTCTGCTTACCCGGCTATGAAGGAACAGCGTGAAGCTGCTCTTAAAACACACTTACTAATAAAATTCGAATCTAAAACTATTTAATACAAAGTGTTTCAACGGCACCACGACGCCTTTAATCAAAAAGATTCGACATGATATAATTATTCAAGTCAATGCCTGCCTGCATCATAATAGTTGCGAGTGTGCCAAAATCCAGCACGATCCGTACTATATTGAAGACGTGCTTTAATAGATTAGTAGGTCAAAAGTTTAACAATTTTTAAAATGTTTTTCTTCTGGTTTCAAGCCATTTTATTGTTTTTCTGAAATAGTTCATCAGGAGAGCTACTGGCGTTTTTTCAATGACATGACTGTCCATGTCATAGTTTTGGATTTGATATCCGCTCTAGATATCTTCTCTTTTATTACCAATGCTTTCGTTTCTTGATCATAAAAGACGAATGCCTAATGAATTCTGTCACCCAGAATGCGAATATTGGCGAAGAATAAAGAACGGAGTGTTTTAACGGAAGGATTTTTCTGATAATCCTACAAAAAGGGAAATCAATAAGAATATTATATATTTCCTGTGCCAATCAAAAGTTGTTTCATGATGTTGTCCAACCGGATGTTATATTTCATAGGTATGGTAGTTACTTCTACATTGCACAAGACAAGATGGGTCAACGTCCGCTGACAATACCGTGGACTAGATGTTGCACACAAAGCACCTTTCCTCCCTACCTAACCTACATAGCACTATGGAATACTTTTATTTCAAGTAGCTCCCATATAGAGAACCTAATGATGTAGTCTGTTGTTATTAATCCATGTCCGGAAACCTAAATAATACATTTTTACCTTTTTTGTCGACATTTAATCAAATAGGTTTCACGCTCTATCCCGTGAAGTGTAGGTTTAGGGAACTTATTTATAAAAGATTCTTTATTGCACCAAATTAACACATAATAAAACATACATTACGAAAAGACATACACAACGGTGGACTTATCTCTAGAAGAGATCAAACTTAGTGTTAAGACACTCTGTTCCTCACTTTCCGCCGCATTCATTCCTTACTCAATACGCGAAATAAGTCGTTCGTTCATTTTTGTATAAACCTATGATACCTATTCTTTAATAATAAAGTTAACACTACAACACAGACTTAGCTAGGATAAGAATGGAAAGCTAATATAGTTAACATTAATCTTTTAATTGGGTAAGCTATAGTGTAACTCTAAACGAATTACTTACAGGAAAGTTACTAGGGTAGCTACGATTTTTAAAATGTTTATTTATCTAAGGGTTTGGGCACCCTAATCTCAGAAACGGCCTAATTGATTCAAATGTAATTTTCACTAACCATTTTTTTCCAAATTAGCATAAAATATTTCGTGTTTGTTTTATTTGATGATGAACTGACTACATACGTGAATAATAATCAATTTACTTCCCCATTTAGATGAAGTCACAGACATAGCTAGTATATAATAGTAAAATCAACATAAAGGATGTTAGGTGGCAATTGGAAACAGGTCACGTGGCCGACCACCGACACCATCATTGCCATGCGCGACTCGCTACTCATCGAGACATCGACGGCATGACAATGTATAGAAAATAACATTTATAATTATCCTAGGAATTACTGCGTAGTAACTATTGTATATAGTTGCCTTATTTATTTGATTTATGTTTAGGTAGGTTCTAGTTTAATAATGACGGCATTAGTTAGCATTAAGACACTTCCTCATTTCCCGCCCAATTTTCGAGGCTTTGTGTGTTGAGTGGCGCAACTCAACGCGAGCGCGTTTTGCTCACCTACCTGAGCGAGGAAAATAGAAATTGAACCTACAAACTTCGCGTTCACAATCCTGTGGTATCTCGGCCTCTACCTTCTCTACCTTCAGCTTTCATCAATAAATGGACCATTGAAATCGACAAAAAAAACAATTCTAACTAGTAGTTCTCTAGATTAGCGCGTTTAACCAAAAAATCTTTAGTTTTATAATATTATGGTTTCATCATACATATCTGGCCATTTCAGACGTAATCACCAGAAGCAGTAGCATTTGTGCTAAGCCCATATAACACGCTTATAATTTATTCGTGTTTCCTGTCCAAGGTCGTCAGGACCTATTAAATAATGGGGGTCGTACATTTCAGTTAGGGTGACACTGGCGCCTGAGGGGCGATCGAATACCGCCGCTGACTTCATTCTTACACTTGACACAAAATATTTTATAACTACCATAAAGTTGTGCTATAAAAAACTAGGTTTTACTAATTGAATAAAATGGCTATTTATGATAGATACTTTGCTGTACATTTTGTTCTATTTCTATGGTTCCGAAATCACACTGTATCCCACACGTAGTAGGGTAGGCAGAGGGAACCTAGGAAACTTAATGTTAGGACACTCTGTTCCCATAAAAAATCTTCCGCTAACGATTTTCCGCCGAATTCAGGAGGCAAAGCGTGTTGAGTGGCGTAACTTAACGCTGCGCTTTGCCCCATGTAATCTATGTAAACATTAATTTGAAAATAATAATTTCATATTCTTATTCCTCATGTTAGAAACGTTTTGACAAGGCTACAGGCTTAGGTATCGCAACGTCCGCGAAGCTTATTACAAAATTAGCATTGCGATATGTATTCGTAACAATTTCGATAGAGAACAGGTCCACTAATGACTACTTGTTCGGTTAGATAAGAATGGCCAGAATAGCTAAATATTTAATTTGACTTTGTTGTATTTTTAAAAATTAAAATTAATGATTCTGGTTTTAGCCATCAGATTTTTCACAATTTATTTATAACTTTATAAAAAAATTTGTTTTGTAGATACTAATTTTTATGGTAATAAAAATATACCTGTTGCAATAAAAAACTTGTAATTACTCCGTTCTCTCTGACTACCCCGCTAGGGATAAAGCGTGAAGCTGTGTTGTTGAATTTTAATGGAAATCGAACCCACAACCATTGCTTACAGTTAGACGTCGTCCCACTGGGCCACGATGGCTTCAGTGTAATTTTATTTCACGCTATAACTATTAAAGGACATAAAATTGCAACTTAACTATCGTCTTACGTGACCGAGCGACGTGACATCATCGAGCGATCTGAGACGTCGAGATGGCGCCCACTGTTTACTACTACAAATATAAAAAAACTATCTTTCGAAGGACGAATTCTTTATATATAAACAAGTAAGGAAAACAAAAGTGGAAGTTTGTGTTGTGTATTGAAATTGCACTTACTTTTTGTAAACTAGGTAGGTATAATATTATTTATTAAGTTTTTTATCAATTTTTTTTAATTCCTCATATATTACGTAGATGATTAGGCAGAGTGGACCTAATATTAACACACTGAATTAATTTGAGACATTGCGTGTTAAGTGACGCAACTTAACGCCGAGCTTTGGCTTATTATTCGAGCGAGGAAATAAAGAAATATTCCCCCTAAATGGAAATCGAACTCACAACTGTCACGCTGTGACGCGGCCAAAAAAACTTCAAAATGTTTAATTGACTTAAGAGAAATGTAAACTTTAAGGAAAATATAAAATCCAAAGAGTTCAACGTTGCTCAATCTATAGGAGGTAAGAGCACTTGATAACCTTCCGACGCCATTTTTGTAACCGTAAAGCAACTTAATTAAGACGAGGATAAATACCCTATATCCTGTCACGTCCACCTGAGTCACGTCCCAAAGTCCTTGGTTTTCTTGAAACTTAAGGACTTTTCCCTGACCCCGTTGCGTGATTAACTATACTTATTCATACTTTAATAATGAAGGACATGCTATATTTTTCCTATAAATTAATTAGAGGCATATTTTATTTATATGTTTTACAAATGACAAAATTTTTTAATCCATACGGATTATGCATTCATTCTTAAGGGTTTTGAAAGTTGATTTAATTCTATTTTGTTATTTATAAAACAAAATCAAACAAAAGTATTATTTTTTCTTTTACTCATACAATGTTTCATCTCGGGTTACGGTCCCATAGATTAGTTATGCTTTGAAAGGATCAGACGACGCAGTTACGACTTGCGAAGAGTCGTTGGTTAGGACTTAGGACTTTAGGAGTATATCATATATCTATTATAGATATATAGTTTAGACATATATTTTCTTTAATAAAATAATAAATAAATAATAGTACCGAACAAATGTACGAAAAATACATTTTGCAATAAATGTACGTAATATTTGAAGACAAATTAATATTTAAATAACTTCATTTTAAAAAGACCACACTAGTAATTTATAACAATCGCAAAGGAATTATTACTAAATACAAAACGAGCAAACGTCCACACAAATCTTACAACCGTGCATGCAAATATGTCGGTGACGTGAGAATCACTCCATACAACCAGATGATGGCTATAATCATACGTGATATCATACTTTTATTATAAAAACATTAAATGAATTGATGGTATTTCATTTATTTTCATTTCCGCGCTGAAGTAGACGAAACACGGCGTTCAGTTCCGTCACTTACCACACGTCTCGAAAATTCGGCGGGGAATGGGGAGTGTATTAACACTAGGTTCCCTCTGCCTACCCTGTTATGCGGGGAAAATGCTTTCTTTATTGTTATTTCTCTCTTCTAGCACAATTTTATTTCATAAGCTACTTCAAAAAGTTGTAAATCGCCAACAAAATGGAAAACTTATATAGGCCGACCAGACAATGTAATGTTGACTCATGGTTTAAACTCCATATTAAAACGCAAAGTTTTTTCCAATAAACAGAAAACGTAATATGCGGTGGCTACGATTTACAAGAACAAATTACAACCATGATGTCATAATACGGCTGTATAACATTGAATCATTGCCTGTTGCTTTCGGTTGTATTAAAAATTAACTTAATGACGACATTTTGAATTACTCAACGTTAAAACAATCATTATATTAATTGTTAGATATTTATTGATTTATCTTCTTTTTTTGGATTAAACTTCAAAAGTAAAAGCTTAAAATATAAATGGCTATAAATAATAACAACACCTGCGTAGGCAGAGGAAACTTGGTTTTAAGACATTTTGTTCTTCACACATTGCCCAGTTTTTAAGACATTGCGTGTTTAATGGCGGAACTCAACGCTGTGCTTTGTTTGCTAAAAAAACAAGAAAAAGAAAATAATTTATTAACCGTGTGAGAATCGAATACACAAATGTCGTTGTTAATTTTCAAAAGCACTTTTACTATTCTATGTATAGCTAGCTATGCTATAATCTTACGAAGGACGTTAGTAAAGGACTTCTTGAACTAAGCTAGACAGACGTGACCTTTTATCTTTTTCTTACAAGCGTTACTCCTTAAGAGTAACAGAGAAAGTAAATACTGTTTTGTTTGATATTGGGGGCCGTCCCCTGTCTCAATAAAATATATTTATTACATTTGCATCAATGGTGTCGTTTCCATAATATGTGAATTGCAACAAAAGAAAGTAAGTTTAGTTCGGATTAGAAAGAAACGAAAGCTCTTAAAACACATGGCAAATAATGCCTGATTTATACTTTGTTTGTAAAACTCCAAGGATTTCCTACATGTTATATAGTTATAATAATAATAATTCTAAACCTATCAGGCACTGGGCCACGTCAAGCAGTTAAAAGTTAAAAGCAGTGAGTGTTTCATAGCCCGTGTCCGTTGATCACCGACCATCGTAAAAAAGAAACCGGTTCTCCCGCCCTTTACTTACCGCGACAATCAGATTGAAGAAAAACAGTACATATTTCACAAAACTCGTTCCACACCCCATTTTTGATAGACCTCTCACACACAATTCACAAGTTGATGTCACACACGGATTTACTTATTGACGCGGCTGACGGGACAATACGTCTACTCCCTTTGTAACGTTTAAAGCGACTAAATGAAAATAAACGGAGAGATCGCGATGGCGACGCCCCCCCTCCCTTACCTCTCTTGGTTACTCATGAATCGTGACCCCTCATTCACCTATGCTCTATCTCTTTTATACTTGGGGATTATAATATATTTTGTCCTTTTCTAATTCATCTCAAACTTATCATGACTTCAGATGAAATATTTTAAACGTTGATCTGGCTATATAACACGTATTGTTCATATAACACATAAACTAGCTTAAAATTTAAATAAAATAAAACAATATATACTAGAATAGTAACACAATATTACTATCATCTCAAAGACAGATTAGCATTTAATAAATTTTAAGCCAGTATATATTTCTGTACATATCTGTGTGTATGTAATTGTCTAATTTCAATTTATTGCAATACCATTGATAGTTTTTGCTATTTCTTTGTGAATATAAGGATATAATAGTTGTAGAGATAGACAGGTAAACCCCTCAAGTCTCAACGGCCAAGCGTGACGTGAGACGACGTCTATTTTAAAGGCCCTCTTGAGTACGCATTCCTTAATTTTTCACACGAGGACGAACAACTAGGCTTGGTTCTAAAATATTATGCCTACGAATATTTTTTACTTAAATTTAAAATATATCATTTTTAATTATACTAATCGATATTTATTCGAGAAATAAAATTATACCTAGATAATTATTATATCAAGTACTTAGATATGTTTCATTGTCATGGATTTCCCTGCTTGGTCATATTTTATGAATAAGTTTTCCTTTTTTTTTATTTTTCATCATTTGAATTATAATAAAAGTAGTCGTTTTATTTAAGGTATTTTAAATTATTTTCTATCTATTCCATCTTAATTATATAAATTGAATGAATTTATTTATATATTTCAAAATTTCTTCTGAATATAGTCTAGGAATCTCATTAAGATGCTTAGCTATTATGAGTTCAGAGCACCAAAGCGCAACGCCCTTTGAGCTTCGCTAGGTACTCATTGTACCATTTTATAAGTTTTTGTATGCAACTCATTTCTTTTACACATATTATAGCATAGAATATTCACCACGTTTCAATAGATAACTTTTACTTCAAGATAATTTTTAGGTAAGTAAATGTTATAAGTATTTATTTCTATAAAAAAAAACACTTGTTTTAGTATTTCTTTTAATGAACTCAGTAATTCCTTAGATTGTATTTCATTTTCCAGCCGATGTAAGCCTTCAAATTTTAAACTTTAGGATAACTTTTATTGATTTAACTTAAGGATTCAGTTCTAAACTTTTTACAGTGTATTACGCTAACAACTCGACTGTGATACAACAGTCATAATTTGATGACTAAATTATTATTCTAATACATATTTGTCTTCATATTTTTATCCTTAGGTATGTGAATACAATAATGCATTAGGCCAAGAAATCCAACGCCTCACTTTACGTTCGTCAAACCTAGAAAGTAGTGATTACTTATTTTTTAGCTTCAAGCTGTATCCCGCATATAGCAGCTAAGGCAGAGTACCTAGTGATTTGACTCTCCGTTCCATACTTTCCGTCGAATTTTCATAACAATGCGCGTCAAGTGGCGGATCTCAACGTTGCGCTTTGTCTGCCTCCAGGTGAAGGTCTGCCACCAGATGTATTTATGTACGTAGGTAAATTATACGTAGGTATATCATTATTCACGATTTATGTTGAATTTGATTTACTTAGAAAATACAAGGCATACGTCATAGACATTTTCTACTTTAACTGACCCAGTGACCCAAAAGTTATTTCATAGAACTAAATAAATATTTTTTATCATTTGCTTTAAGTAGAAATACAATACTCATGTTTCAACCCTCTCAACGTATAAAAAGGTATTCAATTGAAATTGAAAAAAATATCATTATTTTAAAAATAGTCATAATGATTAAAGTTTATTGAAACTAAAAAAAAATATTAAACTAACTAATATAAAACTGGCGTAAGTTAAGGTAAATTATATAAATAAATAAAATAATATAAGTAGGTAAGGTAATATAAACAGTCTATTTAGAATTAAACAGGCTCTACAGTTCAGATCTACAGATCTATATAAAAATAAAATAATTCTTATATGGTCATATTTTTTCATATAACTATTTCTTTAAAAGTTTTCTCAAATACCTTTCGTCTAACTAAAAAAACATTACGACGTAAACAACTCTGTACTTAAGAGAAAGTCCAGCGAGAAACGTAAGACACGGTACTACTTTCCATTACGAGACCCTTTCGTTGTAAAAACTTGGAGAATTTATCAGCTGCTTAAATATAGCATGATGTCTAGGACCAGTATAAAGTATTAATAAATAATGAGTGTGTAAAATATCCCGTATACCAAGAGAAACTCAGATAACCTAGTGTCGAGACACTCCTTGCGTTCTCCACTTTCCGGCTGAATTCGAGACACGCGTTGAGCGGTGGAATTGAACTCTACTACGCGTAGCTACGGTTAAATAAAATAAGTGTTTCGATTACTGTAGGTACCCTGGTAACCATAATGCTTTCTTTTCATTCTAACGTTGAGTTTCAAACATATACTCGGCAATTAGTCAATTTTAGAAAAATAGGTAGGTAAAGTATGGGTTTAAATATTGTTTGTAATTATTACGTTTTTTTGCTCATACCAACCCATGTCAGTATAATTGAACGTCACGTATAATAATTAATAACACAAACAGTTATAATATAATGGTATATGTTTGACGTACTTTAAGTTTGAATTAAATGACGCCAATATAGTGCTATTGGGAAATCCCTTGAACTATTTCTTGAATGTTTTGCACTTGAAATATTCTCAATTCCCCCGGTCTTGTTACATATTGCTGGAAATTTTAATTTGTTAAGATACTGAAGCATAAATGTTTAAGTTAATTTCTGTAGTATCTTGTCTCTATCACAAAAATATAATTGGCTATTTTATTACAATCGCTGCTACCTTAGGTTGGCTATTTAATTAAAATCGCTGCTACCTTGAAATACGTTACAACATTATTATAGTTAGGTTACAAATACAATAGATCGAAATATTTTCGAATGATTGTAAAGTCAACTCGGGACTGGTTCCAATGTGGAGCTTTTCAACCTATTCGTATTATATCATTTCTTTAAGTTATTAGTAACACAATATTAATTATATAATTTTATTATCGAGTTTATTATCTATGTACCTATATATTATATTTCCGTTTGCCACCTCTCTGTAGAACAGCATTCCATACGGATGATGGCTTCCTGTGAAGAAACGCTGATCAACTACTAAATAGGTACCTTCTTCCAAAAGTATTAGTAATAATAATCTAGATATATAAAAAGGGGGTTTTAGAAATAACAAAATAATCTTTTACTTTTCAAATCTTTTAATCCATTAAAAAAAGCATTCAATTGACAAATCATTACCTACTTTATATAATGTATATTTATTATCTGTATTCGCTTATCTAAGCATATAATTTTTCTTACATGATCTGTGGACGAAATATTGGACGGTGAGGTGTGTTATTTAAAAAAAAATCTTAATAATTGACGTCTTGTTGCTAAGGGCTAAAAATGTAAAAACAATACGGAATATATAGTCATTAAAGTTGTAATGCTCGTGCACGCAGCCAACGACCGTGGCATATCGAGGTACACATAATGGGTGGATTGTATACAAATCACGATAAAAACATGTAGGTAGTAGGTACCTACAGTAAAACTTATAACTACGATGTTTAAATTATGATTGTAACACTGGTTTGTCTTTTGAATTGTTATATTTATAATTCTACTAAAATAAAAGTGACCCTTTCATATATTCTTAAACTGGATTTGTTAAAATATAAACACCCGACGATAAATAAGTAAAATTTATAAAAAGATATAAAATTATGTTACAAAATAAAAAAAAAATGAGCTGCAGCTTTCTCGAGCTCCAAATCTCAAAACTGCGTTTATTACATACATATTTAAAAATTAAGATTTGGCTAATTTTCGCAGTGAGGTAACTAACATTCAAGGTATAAAATGAAAAAGCCTTATTTTTTATATCTAAAAATATTTCGAAACGTATTAATATGACATTTTTTTAAATAATTAAACATTCAATCAATTATATCGACTTTGTAAAATTTGTGACAGCGTTCAGACTTTTTGTCGTATGTCAAAACTACCTACATCATATATCAAAACACATCTAAATATTAAAATTAGTTCAAAAGTGACCTAAATTCAAAATTATCAATGAATCAATGGCTTCTTTACAAAAAAAATCAATCTATCTTGTCTAGTAAATTGTTATAGCTGTGTTCATATTAAACCCAGTAATAACACATTCCTTCCATTCTTTACTTGATTTAAAACTAAATGCATTTAGTTAAAAAATGTACCTAAAACTATATTCTAACATATTTAGATAATTAATAAAAATAATAACTCTATAAAAAGGTTATATTTGTATACTTATACAAATAGGCTTGTGTTTTTACTTTTCGGAGCATTTTCATTGTATATGCAGTCTTAACTCTTAAATTCGAAATATTAAATAACAAATAAAATCAAAAATATATGCTTAGAATTGATTAATAATCGATTTACATTTCATTATAAATCGATTATTAATCAATTCTAAGCAGATAATAAATTAATCTGTAACATTCTTTTTTTGAAATCACTATTTAAAGAAAAACAATCAGAAATAAGTATATTATTATAGTCGCCCGTAGAAAGAGAATAAGAGCCAGCGTTTTTCCATACGTTTTGACATTTAACTCTAATTCTACAATAATAATTATTATCTATCACTTAATATTTTGGCAAGGTGGACGTCGGAGCAGTTGGTGTGGCCAGTAGAGAATCATCCGGGGCAGAGAACGCCTCTCGTATGGAAGCAGAATGTCGAATCGATGCTCTACGACGCTCCTTGATAGCGTGCGCGAGGAAGAACGTGCAGAAGATACCGGAACTCTGAAAGTTATTATAAATGTTAGATTTTGATGGAATTGGGTACCTATAATTAAGTTGTTGTTTATTAAGGCAGTTGTGAGTTCAATTTTAATGGCGGGAAATGTGATTTCAGTATTAATTCAGGCGTCTAAATATTGTTGTTTAATCTGTAGTTAACGACCTTTTGACGCAGTAATACAGTGTGTACTGAAAACGTGACAATTGTAGGTTTGATTAATAATCTTTTTTCAGATTCTGCTCTTGATCATCCTATGTGAGCTCAACAAGTAATGTCTCGATTCTTAGGCGGTAGCTGGAAAAAGGAATGTCTTAATAATAAGAACTTAACAGAATCCCTCCTAAGTTTACCATATTATGCAGGGGCAAAAGTGTAAAGTAGTTAATTTATAATCATTATAGCAGGCAAGCTTAGGATTCGTTTAGATTGAAGTGTAATGTCTGCCGATTATGCAATAAAGGGCAGTAATACGTCATTAAACAAGACTTGAATGAAAAGAAATCAAATGCGCACTGTACATCCTTGCACATAAATTAGGTACACGTACTTATATGGAACACGGCCGTGGCTCAGTTGGAACAAGTCCAAAAGTGCGCCAAATACACGAGTCGGGGTCACATTGGGTTTTAACCAAAAAACATATTAATTAGGGATTTTTTTATGATAAGAGTGACTGTTTTCTTATGTAAGCATATCATTATGTTTGTTTCTATTTATATATTGATTAGCACTATATAAGTAATTGTAACGTAACGACCATAGTAAAACATTAAGAATAAAAAATCAGCTACAGCATCTCCTATAACTGGATAAACAATATTTCTAATTGAAAATTTCTACTCGGTTCCTTCCATCCATATGCTCTGAAATTCCGGAAATTAATAACCCATCCATTATCAGGAGATGGAGTGATTCGACATATACAAAAAACCCCAAATAAACTTTTTAACAACCATTATCCCTATCAACAATTACTAATATAATTGGAACAAAGCGTCATTAATACACTAATAAATGACGTAATTACGATGACGGCACTGTAATTTGATTTTCTGAATGGGATTCGAATAGTAATTTATGACAATAAGAATTTTCTAGATGGTTTCCTTATAAAGTACCTATTAAAATACATTATTATGATCGTAGCACAGCTAACAAAGTGTTAAATCATTTTCTGTTCTCCCATAGGTACTTGTTAAAGTACGCTCGACGAGTCGTGGCCGTTCTGAAGTTAATGTAGTCTCCGCATGGACAATGGGGAAAAGCAAAAAGCAGGAGAGGAAGCTAAAAAGACATGTATGAAGGTAGTATGTAGAGACAGTAGCATTTGGATTTGGCGGTTTGTTGGTTACACAAAAACAAATAAGATTATTTGAAATTCCACCAATTCCGGATAAAAAGGACTACTCTTCAAAAGTAATAAAGTATAAATATGTAACACAATAAATATCATAGCACTTATCGATAACAAGTAGAGAGAACGTACTCGTAGTCGTATACAAATACAAGGAAGTACCCAACAATCTGAGTCACTCGGCACTCGCCACTGAGATTAGAACAATAGCTTCTTAGTACAAAACACTGTGCGCATTCAACGTAACGTTATAACATTGTTGTTATTTCATAACCTTTTTTTAAACTTAACAATACTTAACTGTGTTTTTTTATTATGGTTCAAATAATTTATTTGAACAAGGTTCCTTTGCTTTTAGCTTTGACTGAGCGACTAAACATTGAGCTTGTTTTAAAAATATTTTAATAAACGCAACATTATTTAAATAAATCTCTTTGAAATTTATAAAAAAAATCTTTAACGTTTTTTCCTCATAACAAATCTGCTACGGTGTATTAACATTAAGTCCGTTACTTTACTATCCGTAGAATTTTCAAGACGTTTCGTGTTGAATGGCGGAACTTAACGACGCGCATTGTCTTCCATAACAAGGAAATTATAATCAATTAAATACACATTAATATTCCCAACGAGAGGATAGTGAACCCACAACTGTCGCGTTTAATTTCATTTAAATCTATATTTAATTAATAATAACTTATTTTAATATAACCAAATATTTAACGTCCCAAAGTGATCTTTTGACACTAAGGCTTTTAAATGTATCACAAAATGACTAAAAACAGAAATAGTAAAAATAAAACAGAATTGTTATCTACCCTCGCACTGTAATGTCAATAATAATTCAATAATTAAACCCACATTACTCATATTGCATGTTATCTTTTATTATAGTCTGCATAATTATATTTTTTATTATGCTTTTAAAATTCATTCTAGATATTTTCTTGAATCATATAAAATAACTATATTTGTTATTAGTTACTAGTAAAGAAAATATCGTATTTAATGGATACCTAGTTGGCGGTTAATTAAAAATACGACGCTTGTATGTTAGATTCTCACTCAGGGGTTTGAATTATTTCTAGTTCTGGTAACAAGACAAAGCGCAGCATTTAGTTACGCCACACAACACACAATGTCTCGAAAATTGGGTGGACCATCACCCATGACCCATCACCCAATGGATGATGGGGAATGGAATGTCCTCTGTCTGTACATACTACTACGCTGTATATCTATGTTTCAGTATGAACATACAAGTAGCAAACAAGTTATAATATACTCTTGTAAATAATTTAATTTGAAAAACCCAATTATTCATTTATAGCATTGAGTCATTTAAATTATTATCTTTAGGTTATTAAGTGTTTGATTTCATACATTTATAATTATTTTGTTATTGGTGACATTAACAATTTGTTATGCTATGTCGTATCTAAAAAATATTTTTAAATTTCTGACTATTATACTACACAAAATGTTGACATCAGCACTACAGATCTGTGAAGCAATACTTTTTTTTGTTCTTAACTTCTTAGAGTTGAATTCGATTTGAATTATTGCGTACAATTCCGTTATCTTGCAAATAGATAGTTTTTTAGTTTCATACTATATCCATCACGTAACAGGATAGGCAGATAAGTGTTAAAACACTCCGTTCCTCATTAAGACAGTTCCGTTCTAGACTCTCCGCCCAATTGTTGAGGCATTGCGTGTTGGGTACAGGAACTCAATGTCCTCAACGCACTCAATCAGGAGGAAATACAAATAATAAATATTTCGTTCCCCCCAGTGGGAATCGAATCCAAACCATTGTGTTGTACATTTCAAAAGAAAACGAATATGATAAGCCTGACCATAAATGTAGGTACTCTTATATAGAATTCGGTCCTATTAGATCAATTTTAATAATTTAAGTTTTTATATAGAAATACACAACTTCAAACATAATATCATATAAACATACGTATAATATATAATTATCTTCACAACATACTCCCTACAACCATTTAAATACGATCACATAACAAGCTAGATCATTTATCCCCTACGGAGATCTCTAAACTGACATCCTCATCAGGACCTAATCACTGTGCCATTAACTATCGCACCGGAGCCTATGTCCATCTCTCCCTAATGCCTAGTGAATGAAAGAGATGGAAAATAGAGTAGATGCTCATATGCTCCCACGTAGCAGGTGTATGGTATAACATCCTCTCGCCAATCCTCATATTATGCTTTATATTATACAATTGTTTAATACACGTGAAGTAACTTTTTTTTTTGTTTTTGTCTCTTTTTAGGATTGTGTACCTCAATAGGTGAAAACGGAATTATAGAACTGTAACCTCATAGATGGGCAAGCATTGCGAACGTAGTGCTAAGACACTACGTTTGCATATACCTATATGTTACACATATTTTAAATATAAACGTTTCCCGAGTGACATTCAGGGAATTTAACCAATTTAACCAAACCTAAAATCATCAGACAATTAGAACAGAATCCGACTCGCACTTAACCATTTTTTTATTTTATTTTAGAGCAGTAGGGTGCAAAGACAATTCAATTCAATGTCCTAATGAAGAATGGAGAAAACAGTTCCTCTCCTCTAATTCTCTTTAGAAATGTCTTTCTTTAATGCGTGGTGGCGAGAATTGGGGAAGGCGAAATTATTTCATTTAAAAATGGGACTTATCTCATTCAAGAGGTAAAATAGTATAACACGTGAACTGATCTTAGGTATAACCTTTGCTCCAATTAAGATCTATATATGTCTCATCTTCGTAATAGGTATATGGATGACGTCACATCGTTTTGAACCAATTCGGGGCAAGGTTGCATTGCCTCTTAGTCATCTATATATATATATATAAATAAAATATCCGACAAAATAATTTTATGTGAACCAGAGAGAACCAAGGATGCATTTCTTCGTTTTCCAATCTTCGCTTCAAATTCGCTTCGCTTCGCCTAAGAAAATATGACTGATGAATGATGATCTTATATGACTTTAGCTCATTGTATAATACCTTTATATAATTTATTTTGTAGCTATTTGTTATAAAAATTCTGAAATAGGCAGCTGACTATTCTGCAATTGGCAAGGAATGTAACCTCATATGGACATTTCAAGACACTACGTTCTCCAACATATTTTAGATAATATGAGTGAAGAGTGTGAAGTTCAGGGAATTTAATCTAACCTTAATCTAAAACCATCTCATAACAACCAGACCAGTATACAATTCCTATAACTAATAATACCGACGCGCCAATCAATACAGCGTTTTGCCTCGCAACCACGGCACAAGTGTGCCTCATCTCATACTTTACTATCATATTTGTTCATGAATATAATTGTACATGAATTAACTAAGTATTAATAACTAAGTATTAGGAAATTCTAAGTACCTACGGGAGGTAACTCTACTCATAGGTACAGTTAGTGGAATCGAAGAGATTGACATAATGTTATGTAGATAAATTAATAAAATTCTCGATAAATTGACTATATGCAACAGAAACATATTTTTTCAATACAAATCAGTAGTTCCTGAGAAATAGTGCGTTTAACCAAACAAACTCTTAATATTTTTAACCCTTATCTTCATTTTGTATAGTATACTATACATACAACTTTATAAAAATATATGATCGCTATAAAATATTTTTTAACTTAGTTTTATTAAACATATGACATTTCTAGACATTTATTTATACTTCAAAAATAAAAAAAGTAGTTTATCTATGATAGTTTTAAAAAAATTGTCAAAAATAACAGTCAAGACGCGCTGCTCAGATTTCTCTAAGGTAAGTTTAATTTTATTTTTATTTTTGTACTCCTAAATATGTATGTTTATTA
>HE670301.1:40698-60593 GCA_000313835.2 Heliconius melpomene melpomene | reverse complement strand
ACATTGTTTATGTTTCAATAAAGTAAATGGAGTTGTTATGTCGTCTGTATGCTGTTTACGCACAATATGGATACTAGATAAGTTTCGTATAACTTCGTATAATGTATGCTATACGAAGTTATTACTAATAACATGGCCATGTGCTGTGATATACCATATGTTTTTACGTCAAAGTATCAAAAAATAATTGAATAAGAAATTATAAATGATTATCTTGAACGACAAAAAAATACAAAAATCTTGCTAGAGAAATGTTATTACAAACGATAACAACAATTGTTTAGAAAGTTCTAAGTTTAAAGTGTTCGAAGCCATCAAAGAAGCGCCGTTACAAATCTTAGTTTTATTGGCACGTGGGGAAAACTTAATATCTACCATTTCACTATTCTAATTAACAACGCTCTTTGTGCTTGTAGAGCAAAGTGATATTGTATCTGTTTTTTCTCAGTTTCACGCTCTATCCCGCACAGAGCAGGGTAGGCAGAGGGAACCTAGTGTTAAGAAACTCCTTTCTGCCGAATTCTGGAGGCAATACGTGTTGAGTGGCAGAACTCAACGCCACGCTTTACCTCGACACCAGAGCGAAGAAATTGAAATATAAACGTAAATAAATATTTCACTTCCTCGAGTGGGGATCGAACCCACAACCGTCGCGTTACAGTCACACGCTAGTGCCGCTGCGCTACGACGGCCTTTTATAATATAGGAAAAAAACAATTTTCTAACAGTTATAGTAGGTTAAAATAAAGTAAACGGAAGACGATCCTAATCATGTAAAGAGAGTCTCGTATCACAATAGCCGTGTATCTACCTACAAGGAACAAAAAGTTCGAATCAAAATCAAATCAACGAAGCCCCCTATTTACTGCATATCCTAGTCAAGACTATACTTTTATTATAATTATTTTCCTTTAAATCTAATTGGAATCTTCACTGTTTGTAAATGAGGTCAGTCCTCGTGACTATAAACGCGATAGATTGTGGGTTTAATCTAGAGGAAATTAAATATCTAATATATCTCTCTCTCTTTATATTATTTACCAGTCACTCATGCGCTAAACAGCAAGAGAAATATATATTAAATATTGGCCACAAATATATTTAAAGAGTTTTATACAAAGAAAAAAAATTACATTATTATTACAAATAAACAGAAATCGCAAACGTTTTCTTACGTTTATTGAACTTTTTTTAATGGCGTCGTTAAGACATAGTTAACTGCATATTTACAGTCAACATCTAACCTGTTTATCTCATTGTACTAAACTGCACAATACTCTCGCCTTGTAAATAATAAATAATTATCACTATTTATATTTGTTTTAATTTCTTTGCCTGTCACGACTCACTAGGTAATATAATATTGAAATATTGAAATTACATTGTTTCATTTATGCTTCTAGAAAATGAGCTGTCTTTCAGTGCAATGTTGCCATATTTCTTAATAATAATAAATTCTTTTATTGGCAACACTTATAATAAAATTGTTATAATTAAAAAACCAAGTGTTAGGACACTTGGTTCTCCACTTTTCGCCGAATTCTGGAGGCATTGTGTTTTGAATAGCAAAACACAACGCTTCGACACCAGAGCGATGAAAATATAAATTTAAATAAATATTTTCTTTTTCTCGAGTGGGGATCGAACCCACAACCAGTCGCGTTTACTTGAGCCCCTGCGCCACGGATGGCCTCAATATTAACATTGTTTATGTTTCAATAAAGTAAATGGAGTTGTTATGTCGTCTGTATGCTGTTTACGCACAATATGGATATTAGATAAGTTGTATTGAAGCCTGTAGGCCATGAAAATTTATTTCCGCGCCTAAGTTTATATAATTGTCTTCTTTATTTGTTTATTAAAACTTAGAATGTGATTTTTAGTAAATAAATATAAATAAAAAAATATATACAGAGTGTCCCAGGAGTCAAAGGAGTTTCGTTTTATTGTTGACTCCTGGGACAAATAAATAAATAAATTATTAATAAAATTGTGAGGCAAAAAAATATATGAAAATGCTTAAAATATTCCTCCGAATTCTGATCGAACTCTACTGTATACATAAACTTGTCTCCTGTACAACCAAACACTAGCTCACTAGTTGGCATTTATAATATTGTTTATGCACAAATTTTCCTTAAGGTAAGAAGATATTAGTTTATTTTTCCTGATTTCCTTTAGGTTTTCTTTTTGTGACTACTTTTTAATAATTATTCGCTATATTATCTATATATATAAAATCGAAAGGTCACTCACTCATCACGAAATCTCAGAAACTACATGTGCTAGGAATCTCAAATTTTGCATAGGAGTTATTTATAGGACGTAGGTGCTCGCTAAGACGGGAATTTACAATATTCGATTTCTAAGGGGTTGTTTTTGGGGTCGAAAGTTTGTATGAAACTTCGTTACTACAAATGCTAGGAGTCTCAAATTTTGCATAGACGTCACTAGGATGTAGTCATGGAGACAGAAATTAATAATAACATCGTTCACGCGGGTGAAACCGCGAGCGGGCCGCTGGTATTTTATAAAGTAAATCAGGTGTTTTAATTGTACAGCTTAAAACATTAAAAAAAACGAATTATATTATTTACACTACTGATTGATGACAGAATATTTTCACAAAGAGTTCCTGGCCAAACAAAATTATAAAATAAAAAAAAATGCTAAATAAATTTATTTAAAGGTTCTTCCATTTCGGATTAATTATATATATTTTATAACCAGACAATATTAAAACAACAAATAAGTTTCACATACATACATATACACACAAAACTCTAAAAACTCAAGAGTATTTCAGCATTCAGAACTGATGACTCCATACAAGTTGTGAAATAACTACATTATTAAAATAACAATCTGTGACATTGTCTTATTCTATTTGCTTCCAGTATGTGCAATTTACCTCCACTATTTACTTTGTTTATCGTCTAGGCTTGGTACGACTCCAAGGATCTGCCTTGGTAGTTGTTAGTAAATTGTTCATATAAAATTCAAAGCTAAATGACGCTTCATTGTGGATTTCCTTCTTCTAGACAAGTAGAGCAGCGTGCCACAGTAAACGCGTCGGTTGGGGGTTCGATCCCACTTGGGGAAGTGAAATATTTAATAGTTTCATTTTCTCGCTCTAGTAACGACACGAAGCGTAGTGTAGAGTTCCACCAATCAACAAATAATGTTTCAAGAATTATAAAGAATACGGCGGAAAGTGAGTAACGGAGTGTCATAACACTAGGTTGCTATGTTCCCTCTGCCTACCTCTGCTTGCTGTGTTCAATAAAACGGATACAGTGGGAACCTAAAAAATAAGAAAAATGGTTACTAAAAGTGTTCTAGTTTACTTACAAGCACTTAAATATTTTAGTAGTTATGTGAGACGCGGCCTCTGTGCCCTGTGACTTTGCTCTTATTAACATCACTTTCTCTACGTGATAGTTCATAACAAGTCTTCATTATGTACCAGAAAATACTTACTTTTATATTGTCTTTTTTTACGCTATGTAAGGTAGCCAGAGGGAACCTGGGAGCCTAATGTTATGACACTTCTGTTTCCCATTTTCCGCCGAATTCTAGTAGAATTGAGTGTTGATTGGCGTAACTCAACGCCGCACTTTGCCTCGATATTGGCGAGGAAATGAAAATATTAGGTTTTTTAATATTTCATTCCGAAGAGTGAAAATCGAATCCACCATCGTCGCGCTTACTGTCGCACGCTTGTGACATCTCGTCTGCTACCATTATATTCTTACTAAGAATTATATTTTCCAACAAGTAGAAAGTTAACTTAACTGTTGTGCAAAGTACCTAGTTTTATTTTTACGTTAAGTCTCGTATTTTTATAGCTCTTAAACTCTTTTAAATTGAACTGCATTTATGTTATCTAAATTAAGAATCAAATAGCAACCAGTGACGTCAACCTGCCATTAAAATAAACTGAGAATGTATATTAAGGTAAGACTACTATAAAAAACAAAGTAAAATTAGGTAATCAGCTGACACGAGAAGCGAATATGCGACCTACATTTATATAAAGTAAAAAATGTAGTAATTATTTATAGCCCCGTACATAGCCCTCGGTTGCCAGCACTCGAGGCTGCATACATTTTGTACGCGCAACCTTGTTCGTGTAAAGTTGTGCGACGTTTCGTTGAGAAGTGAAAAAAATTCGAAATTTCCTATTGTCGAAATACCCGCTCACTGGACCGTGAAGCAGTTATCGTGATTTTTTTTCATAGACTAACGGATGCAATGTTTTGAAATTATTCTTCGCGTGCACTTATTTGCATTGATAATAATCATTGCTTTTACTATGGCCTACGTTATATTTTAATATTGTTATACTATTTTAAAATTTGAACGTTGTTATTTTATAACACTCAACGGAGTGCCTTAACACTCTCTCTCTCTCTCACTCTCTCTTTCTTCCTAACGGAGGGATGCGTCGTGAAAATAAATTACATATGTAATTTAGTCATATAATATTAGAGTCAGATAATAGTCATAATTCAGTATCATTTGCAAGGTTTTCAGAGAACGCCGGATACAAGTTTTCCAGAACTATCGATTATTACTAAGACGTTGCATGTCGTACAAAATTTACTGGCCGCGTGTTAATTAACTTCTCACTATAATTATATTTTCCTTATATTTTTTTCTAATGCTTTACTAAATTTCAAAGAGAGAGGGTCTCTACATAAGAAAATCAGCTTTATCGAATTAAAAATCGTTATTTTAAATAGCTTATTACCATAGCATCGATGGGGCAAAAGATAAGTAGTGAGCGCACATTATATTACCTAATTGGAAACACAAACAAATTTGTTTACTAAGTAAGTAATAAATGCTTATTTCATAATAATAGGCGGGCGTTCATTTTAATTTCAAACTATCGTACATGTACTACATATTAAATATGTATGTAAAAAATTGTGTAAGGTTATGAAAATTAAAACTTGCATCGAAATAAACATATCCATGTATAAATTACATGTATAATTGTGAACGTACGTGTATGTGATGACGTGTTTACATTTTTTTATCACTCTGTATCCCGCACATAACAAGGTAAGAGAATCTAGGATTCATTCCCCACTTTCCAAATTCTGGGGGCATTCCGTGTTAAATGCCTTACGACTGGGCTCTGGCGTTAATAAAAATATTTTGAATTTTTTAAACAAGTTTGACCCCGACACTAAAAAGCAACTTTGATTTTTGAAATAATAAAACTACCTTGGCGCGGCAAGTTGTAGCTAAGTGAAGATGATTATCATTAATAATTTTGTATCTATTAATAAAAGCATCTAATTATCTATTCCTTATATTTTAAAAATAACTAAATTAATACTAGCGTACTAAATAAGTTCTGAATATTGCCACAGATATTTGAAAAATAATAAAGATAGTAAATAATATTTTTCACGTTTCGTTTATGGATGACGTGAACGGCGGTGAAAATAGTTTCTTTAACATAATTTGCTACTTTGAATATTACCATAATATCAAATGTAATCCCTGAATAGTATTCGAGCGTGAACTAATTTTCATAACAATTACGTAAATGATGGCCTCTATTTATACTCAAGAAACGTTTAAGGTGATTTGGTAAAAAAATAAATATTTACTTTTCATACAAGAAATATTAACTGAACTATTTTTATGTGTCCTTCTGGTTCTTTGATAAAGAATAATATAAATTTGTTAATTCAATAATATTGTAGTAATAGTCATGGAGACAAGATGTAGTGTTTAAACACAAGGACTCCATGGCGTACCATGAAGTGTGCGGGACATAGTGAAGTTAAAAAACGAAACTTAAATCAGCTAAATATACTGACGGACATTCGTAAAGTAAATTCTATTTTTATTTCTTAAATGGAATTTGCAAGAAAATACATATACATACAAGAAAATACATACATATTTTTTAATTAAAAATTTTGTTCATCGTAGTAGTTCTTAGCAATGTTTTATCAAAATCGGATTAGTATTTTAATAGCTACAAGCACTTTGCCAAGATAGAAGATATTGGCTATAATAATATAGACGTAGCCTGTGTTCGAGTTTTTCACACTGCACGACTCTACGTGTCAATGTGAATTTTTAGCGTAGACTCTCTAATTGACCACCAACGAGCTGTTAAGACCTTTGTTACTATTTCGTAACAAATTTTAATAATCGGTACACTCAACAATTGTCAATTGACTGATATTTTTATAAAAATATTCAGTAATATTTGATGAACAATTCATAAATTAATTGGAAATTAAAGTCAGTAGTAATATTCACTAGTGAGGCATCACCATCCTCACTAGAGAAAATGAAATATTTATATAAATTTATATTTTCATTTCTTCGCTCTGGTGGAAGTGAGAAGCGCGGCGTTGAGTTTCGCCACTCAACACGTAATGCCTCCAGAATTTGGCGGAAAATGGGTAACAGAGTGTCTTAGCACTAAGGGATACATTGTTAAGCTGATTTTAAATTAATTTAATAAAAATATCAAATATTACAATTTTATTAATTGATAAAAAAAATGAATGCAACCCTCATTTATATAATTAAATACTTATCTAACTCCACCATCAGCCATCGGTGGACATCTTATGGAATTAGAACTGCTGCTATAAGGAATGCCGTAAAGTTAATTAAAGCCCTGAATGTGTTAAATACCAAGACCTTGACGTCCACAGGGGTCAAGTGGTAGTCGTCTTGTATAAATATGCTTAAACCACGATACCATCTAGGCTTAATATCCTAATAAAATATTGTTAGTTGCTATACTTGAGAACACTATTTAAATAATGTTAAAAATATTTGCTGTAAAAGGTAGAAATTAATGTAATATAGTTCAGTAAAGTTAAATAATTTTACCGGAAATTTATACTGAAAGTTAAGCGCATGTAATACTAATATATAAAGTTCTCTTCTTCAGTTACCGTGTATTAATTTTATAAGAACAAGAAATATGAAGAAAATACTAGGAAATCGAAAGAAACTCAAAATCATATTCTAAATTACGTTTTCTAGAAAACTATTAGTTTGACTAATGACATGTTCATAAAGGATTTCCCGTATATGGGAAAAACTTGTATTACAATAATTACTAATACTTACGTTGTTCTATGATTATGTCTAAATAGGCGCAGTGGCACAAGTGTGTGACTGAAAACGCGAGTGGTTATGGGTTCGATCCCCACTAGAAGAAGTAAAATATTTATATGATCATACATAACATACTGGTTAAAATCACCCTTCTATTTGCTTCGCCGTAGTTGGGTAACAAATGATGTAACAAGGATAGATAACTTTTAAAATATTTTTCCATAGCCAGCACAGTAAACGAGCATAATTTTCTTTAAGAACAAATTAAATCATGAATTACTTATTTGTTATTTAAATTTGCACACAAGCATTGTTGACACAAATGTTCAACTACCATTTAATTAGTCATTTTATGTACATGGATATTCATGTATTTCATTATTCTATTATTATTTATTTTTTATCATTTACCTTATTAACTTTTGTGCTATTATAGTTTTTTTTATTAACATCATCAATGTGAAACATAGAGGCCGTCGTGGCGCAGTTGCACAAGCGTGTGACTGTAAACGCGACCGGGTTCAATTCCTATTAAAAAAATGAATTATTATTGATTTATTAATATTTTCACTTCTTTGCTGTGGTAATAAGGCAAAGCGCAACAACAAGCAACTCAACGCGCAAGGCCTGGAAAATTCGGCGGAAAATGGGAAAAGTGTCTTAACGCTAGATTCCCTCTGCCTATCCTGCTGTATGCGGGATGAAGCGTGAAGCTGAAAAAAATGTATGTGAAACTTGTACCTATATAAAATAATGGGCAAAAATAATTACCTAAGTAAATTTAAAAAACTATAGTCAAACATGTATAAACAGCTATTAAAATTAATAACTTATTCATATTGCATAGAATATAAATTATTTATATTGTTGCGTCAAGAAAATAGTCTAGAATATGTATTATTCCAATACTGTATACTGTGTTATATTTTATTACTTTATTTTTATGATAATAAACGACATTTTAAAAATAATATCGGTAATAAACATAGATAATATAATAATTAAATCATTATTAACATCTCTCATTAATTAACATTAATTAAATAAACTCTTAATTGTTTTTTATTTTCTTAAATCATCATTATCATCATCAACCTGACCTCGTTCACTGCTGGACACAGGCCTCTCCGCCAATTCCTTAAATATGGTTACATAATATAATAATACAAAAAATATTATATAAGCATGTAATTATGTATTTACTTCAATCTAATGCTTATATAACTTGTATTTTACAAATACCTAGAGTGAGGTGTGTCACTCACAAGGTTTTTGCACGCCACAAAACACCTACGTAAATAATTAAATATACAAATGCTTGAAAATCAAGGTATTGATTCACGAAAAGACTTGTAAAAAAAGCAAAAAGCTTCATATAAATCTAAACGAAACTTTTTTAAGTAAGAAAGTAAAATTTTACTTTCAGTTTTAATTATGTACAAATAATTATTTCATTTAAATAAATTTTATTTAACTAGATAACGGTAAGAAAAAAATCTTTCAATGTATTTAATATCTTTTTTTTCTATTATAATATCGTTTTCTCTTGTGACGTAAATTAACACGAATTATAAAATTTTTAGAAAGATTTTTATCTTGATACGCCAAAGTATAACTTCTAATGAAGTATAAGTACACAGGCATTTTTTTTCTTCTTTAAAACAATCATAAATGTTTATTCCCAATCCAAAAAATATTTTAAATAAACTGTACCTAATACCTCTTTAAGTGTTTAAGATAAGTAAAATATCTTGTAATAATAAAGAGGGTATATTACAGAATTGTAATAATTACTTTCAAGTGAATTATTTCAGTAAATTTACGCAACGGACGTTTCACCAACGGAAAAGGAAACCAACTTGAACGTCACGCTTGAAAGACGTTTGCTTTGTTAAAATATATGTGTAACGAGCTCCTTAACCCATTATAATGTGTCAGTCACGTCAGCTCATGTTTACTCAACGTGATATACAAATGATTGTTTAAATTAATCTATACACGTTTCTTTTATAAATTTGTCTAAGACTTAGAAATAACTAGGTGCTAATTTATTCTTATTTTTTTTATTACAGTTGATTAGCTGCGGTTATTACCTCTTTCACGAGCGCCCACCTTAACTTAGACCTTAGTTAGATTAACTACTATTTTGTATTATATTTCAGTAATATTTTCAATGGAAAATTAGTTTAATTAATTCTATTTGAATTAATATCTGGTTCAATAAAAAAATAAAGAATATATATATTGAATTTAATTGCGACTTTAATATCCATTTCAATATTTCCATTACGATTTATTATTCCAATCCAATCATCACGTAAGTAATCATTATGACCTGTCGTTATTACTATTATTACTTATTCATAGATATTAACATTTTATAAAATATAATTGCTCTAGTCTTAATAGGTATAAATAAAATAATTTCAGAATTATATTTAAATAGTTTTACTAGTTTTGTAAAATAACGCGGAAAAATATATGCGCCAGTAATAAATGCATATTATTCATTAAATAATTTATACGACATTTTTCTCGAGCAAATTGTAATAAAAAAAATGCAAATAAAAAGATAGGGAAAAAAACAAGTCAATAAATAATGATAATAATGTATTTGTTTCATACAAAATTATTTACAACACCATTATTATGCACATCTGCTGTCACAATTGTAAATCACTACATATTGATTGATATAAATTAATGTTCAACGCGAATGTACACAACTTACGACCACCGCCTACTTTAATTAACCTAATTACAGATCATAGGCACCTTTCCCTAATTAATATACGTATAGACTAAGTTTAATATTTGTATATGAATATTTACAATTGGTATTAAATTGACGTTAACATTGTGCAATGATGATTTCAAACGCTTTAATTTGACAAAACGTTCAAATAAATAAGTAGACAATAATTCGACGGTCCCTAGATCTTTATCTAGGGACCGGCGAATTATTGTCGCTTTCGATACTTTTATCGAAAGCGAAAAATTACAAATTTCTTTCATTGCTGTTTTAAACTATTATAAAAGATAGTTTTCGACTATTTACACGTTTAAAAAACGCATAAATAACTATTTAGTTGAAATTTTGAAAAAAATAATTAAAACTACACTTGTTGTTTAAAAGAGCGATAAAAACATTTGCGATTTTTCACTTTCGAAACTTTACCACTGTCGCATTGATAGTACCAGTTGGGTGTTATAACATGCAACTGATAATATATTTTATTATAAATTTATAATGTTATAATTATGATATATTTTCAACTGTTATAATATTTATTATCTGTAATAGAAATAGCGCGTGGCGCCTCGGTTCGGCAATGATTGAAGATATTCGATAGTTATTCCGCCGTCATCTAGTAGACAGTCAAGCCCGTGGTCAAATAAGGACATACATCGTCTCGTCATCAATATGATATAATATTAATAAATATTATAACAGTTAAAAAAACATAATATTACAATATCGTGCATTATGAAAGTACAACTATAACGCCCAACTATAATATATACAACATTAAAAGACAGCCTGCCAAAGTAGATAAATAATACAGTAAAAATTACTGGAGCTTTAAAAAGTAAACAGTATAGGTTACGCAGGACAGGACAGGCGAGAAAACTAGTAAAAATGTAAAGTTACTATATGATGAAATCGAAACAAAAAGAACAATTTAGTTGACAAATTGTTGCATTATCACACAATCTATTTACTTCAAGCAATCTGACATCAGAATAACAATACTCATTATTATATTTAGTAATTTTCCCATAGAGTAAGACAAATTTACAAAGTCAAAATACTGTATTGCAAAATAAAAGTTAAAGATGTAAAGATTCACAGATGCGTTTTTTTTCCCACAATACTATTTATATCAATGAAAATTGTGTAAAAAAACAAACTTAAATTTTTAAAAATGACGAATAGTCACCCGACTTTAATGAGAAATGAAACCATATTGCATCTCATTTTCACTGACAATTACCTTTTTTCATTTTCAATATAATCAATAAAAAAGCAATGCTTGTAGTCGAGGTACAAAGTAAAAAAAAAACTTGCTTCCCTTAAATCTATGAAGCCATATTTACATTATAAGATATACGATAGCTATATTACACTATACTACTGTTACACTAACTTCATCATACATCACGTAATACTTTTTAATAAATACAAATTTCCACTAATCAATATATTAATTAACATGTATAATTAATTAAACATTATTTATAATACCAGTTTCAAATTCCAAGAAACCGTTGTAATAAAAGAATTATTGTCAAAGCAACGAGAAGCAATCAATAAATTTGTAAAACCCTAGCTATTTCAAATATAATACACATAAAAAAAATTAGATACCAAAACGCAAATAATTTCGTTAATAGGGGCGGTTATATATTGTAGCCTTTCATACATTATATCATAAATGAAACAACAATTATTTAGGGATATATTACTTGATGATTATTTTCTATTAGTATTTCTTAATCAGATCCGCCATATAATTATTAAAAAGTACCATTAAATATTCTTTATGTCCACTTAAATTTCACCATATTGAATGGAGAGTGGTTTGTCTTATTAGCAGAGCGGAGAAATAAAAATAATTCACTTATCCGTCGCGAATACAATCAGCCGCTGAGCTACGACAGCATCTCGTATAATATTATTTATGATATAATCTACGATAGACACAATATTTTCATACATTAATTCTCAGTCTTGCTTTCGTTATTTACATGGACATATATCAAACGCCGACCACCAGTTAGTTGACTGACTCATGGTATATAATATATAGTATTGTTCATATCAGTACAACTACAACATTGTATTATGGCTGTAAATATCACAATTCATCATTATTTACCGTCAGTGCAGTGTTTTGAAACGGTTGACTGTTACTTTGAATTTTTAATATTATAAAATTAGCGCCCAAAGAGTAATTATATATACAATTTGTTGGCGAAGATATATGAATAAATTTATTCGAATATCGCATAAATTTATTTTAAACCTAATTGTTTATTTTTAGGCTTTATTTAAAAACGATCGATGATTTAAACTTCTGTTAACTATTATTTTAAACTATTTCCACAATGAGGATGGTAACGGGACTCGAATCTGCACCTCTTAGTAACCGCCAAGTGGCTTAGACAGGGCGCTTGGGCGTTTTCTAAGAGGAACAGGTTTAAGTCATGCTACTTTAAAATTTAATATTTGTTTTTTTTTTTAAATATCATGTCAAAAAGTTATATTATATTACGATTTTCATCTTCACCAACACTGCATGCAATATAGCAACAGTTCAAGAAACTCTTAATTTATATCTTGAAATAAATTAACCCCAATATAGACATGCAAATCAAACTGCTATAACAATATAACTGATTAACAAATACAATTTTTGGCCACCTACTTTATAATACAAACGATCATAATTTTTTGATATTAAGGCCGTTAAAACAAAAGTGATAAAGCTAGACGCATTTTAAAAATAAGTATATTTGTGTTTCACTGTGTGTCAAATTTTGCACAAATGTGAACAAACGTATATATATATATTATTTTGTTATAGCATGTTATGACTTACCTTTAAATATTTTAATACGGATCAAATTATTTAAATTCAGTATAACAACATAAAGTTATTTATAAATAAAATGCGCCTAGCCTTAAACAACAACAAATTTTATGTATAATATTCATGTACATAAAAAATTGTTACAAAAAATTAGGTCTTAACTGGTTATTTTTTGCCATTTATCCTTTTTTTTACCTTCACGTTGCATCCCGCATATAGCAGGGTAGGCAGAGAGAACGTAAGGGTAAAACATTCCATTCCCCACTATTCGTCTAATTTTCGAGACATTGCGTGTTGAGTAGCGGGTGTGAACGCCGCGTTTTATACTTATATCAACTTGCTTTAAATATTATTCTTGATATAGCCACTTTACACAAACAAATTACAACATTTTTGACTTTCACTACAAGGATACAAAGTATTGAAATATCCACTAATTATTATACATACATATAACCATTTTATAGCTGTCACTGTTGTCACTGTTATATACACATTTTACGATTATATATAAATAATAATTATTATTTAAAAACCCTTGTTGTATTTGTTTGTATCTTGTACACTCCACATTATTTAAGAAACATTTCCAAAGAAATTCTAGCTTCATACAAATAATAAATTGGTGTTCTAAAATTTTGCTAATACCTAATTCTGGACTAATTGTTATTAAAATTGTATAGAAGACGAGTGATGTTCCTAGTTTTTGGTTAAGCGCTATAAATTATTTAATATTTTCTATAAAAAACATCAGTTGTTAAAATATTATTGTATAATGTATCTTAACATTCATGTCAGCCTATCACTCTGTCTCATGACGTCATTAGATTTCTTTTTAAATAGTGTTGAAAATATAGTGTATAATTTTATAAGTGCAGTTATTTAAATTAAATCACAAATTTCACAAGTACCCACATTTCGTGCAATAGAACACAACTCCAAATAAACCTGTATATATTTATTATCTGCAACCACTCATGTATTCCATAATCTGCGCAAACTATCATCACAATGGCAAACATAAGTAACAACCATTGACGTTGAGAACAGCTGACAGCTGACATGAGCTGACGAGCGCTAGAACATTCTAGAAAGCGCTCGAAACGCCATAATCGAAGTACTGAACTAACATAGAAGAAGGTTTTGACAGGCGCTGTCAAACGATAACTTTTGCTAGTGCGAGCCAGAATGGAGGTTATGTTGAGCCTTTTTCTTACGTTGCGCGAGCATATCGTAGAAGGGATTGTGACTTATGGAACGACGCAAGCATTCGATCCATTCGTCACGTTCTTCAGCTGTAGCCGCCGACATCCTGGAAAAACATAGTAATAAATATAATCTTTATCAAAAATAGTTTAACTTAAAAGGAGATACCAATTTTCCGTAAGATTATGTCGAATTTGACTTTGAAAAATTGTCTTATTTATGTCAGCCTGATTAAATAATAATTATGGCATAAGATCACATCACTAAGATATAATCTACACTACCTACACAAATCATATTAAGCTGAAGAATTTATTTAGTTTAACTCTCTAGTCCCAGTACCCTACGGTATGTACGGTGTACGGTATCCCTACGGTCAGATTTACCAGTATGTCATACAGAACTCTTAATAACTTCCAATTAATTACGGGAACGAAGTCACAAGTAACAGATGGTGACTAATAATTAGCAATATGTGGTAGTCGACAGCAAAGTCTCATTCATTTTTCTTATTTACCTTGCAAATTATGTGAGATGCGTTAAAATAAATATATGAGTAAGACACTTTATTTATATACAAGTGTTTCATCCTACAATCGAGACAAGAAGAACATTGGCTCCAAATATATGTCATTTAGTTTCAAAGTAATGAGTCACCCACTCATATAATTGTATACATTTTTTCTTCAGACGATATTAATGTCTTAGTCAGCTTTTGATTAAAGCTTTAATTACACAATAAGCAAAAACATTTAATTTAATTAGTATTGAATTAGTCATTAGTACAAAAAATTACTTACATCTTCAATGACAATTGTTGTTATTTTTCTATTTGAGATAGATAAATTATTTAAAGTTAAAGATTATTTTTAACTTCACGGTCTTTCCCGTATATAGCAGAATGGGCAGAGGGAGCCTAGAATAAAAATATTCCGTTCCGTTCCACAGTTTTGACATCGTATGTTGTGTAGCGGAACAAAGTACAAGCGGGCGAAGCCGCGAGCGGGTCGTTAGTTATAAATAAAAATGTATAGGAAAGTTCTACATACCTGTAAACAGTGTGCTTGCCTTCCACTACTTTGCCTTCGGAATCAGTTTTACACGCCTTTATAAGGTCTGCGCCGCCGCTCGCGTACAGTTCTAAACAATGCGGCCGCTGACGGTCACTCGCTGCTCGCACCTGGTGAGAGATGAAAATATAATGTATGAATCACTTTAACACGCTGTAACCCGCATATAGAGGGATCATAGTGTTAATACCAAGACTATTAGGTACTCTACGGCATTACATACGCTTTATATTGTTACTAGAACGAGAAAATAATCCATTCCCTGAATGAGAATTGAAACCACTACCGTCACGGTTAGTTAATATCACTGCGTACTGACAGCCTCAAAAAATGTATAAGTAATTTAAACTAAATCAATCGCATCGGATAAAAACTTAAGTATAGGAGTCGCTTGGCGATAAATATTATAAGCTAATAGACATTCTAAATACCATTTCATCCATTAATTATATATTACTAATTATAATAATTAATTTACAATTTCATTGCTAAATTAGATTTCTAAATATCGATTTCTGTTTTCTACAAAAAGAACCTGCTATAATATGTACGATCTTTAGTTAAAAGTATATGATATAATAATTTTATTAGAAGACTGAACAAGTAGCATTTAACAACAATACAATTGCAAATTACTTTTACTATCAGATTACTAATAACCAACGAATTATATTAATAATACAAAGGAAGAAATAATGAAGTAAAACCACAATTTACTAATGAGTCATCTTTTAACATTGTCTTAGTAATAAACCTACCATTACTATCAACATGTTTCTACGAATTCCCAACAAATTGTCATTTACATAATATATAATATAATAATGACTAAATATCTATAACAGGAATTATATTTATAGATATTTAAAAACATTTGTATTTTCCCTACCTCGTTAAATGAAATGTGATTAGGTTTTGCAACATAATACTAAACGAGCTCAAGTAAAAATTTAAAAATATGTATATTTACATTTTCATATTTGTTTACGACACACACAAGTTACTGTGTGAATTCTGTTTCAAAAAGCTAAAATATACCTACCAAATCTACATGTAAACCAAATCGAATCGGCTCGCCCTCTTTCACTTATTGTTATATTATAGCCAATTTTTACAAAATCTTTACATATAATATAGCCTTTGTGTTGTTGTGATGTATATGCTATAAAGTAAAGTTTAATCTAAATCGGTTTAGTAGTTTTTGCGTAAAATTGGAACAAACATACATCCTCACAAACTTTTATAATATTAGTAAAATAGAAGATATCCTACTACGTATTCTTTTCATAATTTAACAAAATCTTACCGATATATTTTCTAATGGAATGATGCCCCTTGGTTCTTTGTCTGTTGTGTATTCGAAGTAGTAAAGACAGTTATCATTTAATATGAACCATCTTCTTTTCCATGACTTATACCTGAAAGTTATAAGAATCATATTTAAAAAATATAATTTACATACATGTCAAATTTCCTTTTCACTATACATATAAGTTATATCAATACCAAAAAAGTAGTTTGTAAAAAAATAAGACAAAAAGATTTATTTAAACGCGGCGTTGAGTTATGGAAAAAAAACTATACAAATACATACAAGTTACAAATATAGAGTTACACATACGTACATACTTTATACTTATAACACCCCTCTGTATTTGTGGGAGGTTAATAGAAAAACATTAATAATTTGAATACCCGATTCAACTATGCAATTTGTTTGATTTAAGAAACATATAATAGAAACATATTTACGAAAACATTGATAAGTTAAATAGTTCTTGTACACGAGTATTCCTCGTATCCCTTAAAAAATTGTATTTAATCAATGTAAGTATAAATTGAAATAAAAACGTGCCCATTTCAATTAAGGTCGTCTACGGGGAATTACTAATGACTTGAACATTTTATCCAAATTCAGGAAGGAAAATACGAAATAATAATTTAATAATGTACGATAAATATGAAATATGAAATGTAAGCAATGTATATTTATATTATGTTAAATACGTAAAAAACAGTAGAAAAGATGAGCCAAGCGACGGTTGTGGGTTCGGCACCCACTTGGGGCAATCAAATATTTCGTATTTTTATTTCCTTGATCTCATATTAAGGCAAAGGGTGCCGTTGAGTGGCGCCACGCAATGCTTTGAAAATTGGGCGGAAAATAGTAAACGGTGTGTCTTAACACTAAGTGGGAACTTAGTAGGTTAAAGGAAAAACAAAACAGTAATAGAAAATTTAAACATACCTTCCCCCTTGTTTCCACAGCCAGCCCTCCTTATCCGGATTGAAGAAAGTATGCATGAGATCATTACCGTCGTCCTCGGGTATTTTGAAAGGCTCCGTCTTTATCGACTCGTATAAAGACTGTAAATACGATAAAAAGAAGTTAAATTCGTCACAAAATTTTAAAACAGAAATTATTTATCATAGTATATAAATAAATATAATAATATGAATATATATACAATTAACTCAAATAACATAAAACATAATAAAATACAATAAGGTTTAAACATATAAGTATCACTAGCGTTATCTACAATCAACCTACTCGATGCGAACACTTCGCCACGACTAACTTGTCAAAATCAACATTATCAATGTATGTATAAGTAATAAAACCGAAGAATTATTGTTTTCGCGTAATAAAAATTTCAAATTCCACTCCATATTTATAAAAACAAATTTTGATAAGAAATAGAAAGTTTTTATATAATCTCACTAATAAATTAAAGAATCGATCAACTAATTACGTAATAAATATATTACTTAATTATAATGAGAAACATTAATTAATGATGAAAGAATGACAAAAAAGAGTTATGAAGAAAAAACGAGTGGTAAGAGAGACAGTGGGAGATCTCGGTTGACCTTCGAAAACACAGTGTCAATGATAATGGAGATCACGTAAAAAGCCTGAGGAGGACGAGAACATGTATGGAGACGTTGTCTCCGTTCTCTGTTTAACCCGTCAAGGATATAGAGGGAAGCTATATATGTATGTAATCGTTTATTAGCATAGTAAGTCGAGTGAGAATAACTGTATGTTATGGCAGAAAATGGCAGATTTGATAAGAAGTTGTTACATTGACACCGCTATCTTTAGAGCATCGGAGTGCGTCATTATAGGTTATTTGCATTATCAAAATAAACAAGGTTGGGTCACAACAATTAGTTTGCTCTAAATATATTAGATAATATTGTTATTAAAAGAAATAATATATTTATAAAATTTTTACTAAAGTTAATTAGTTCTTATGTAAATTTAAATAAATATAGAATATATGAATGGAATATTTGGAATTGGATTGTAAATTCCAAATATTCCATTCATTATTCTATATATCATTAAGTACTAATTGAACATATTTATCAAATACAAATACGCAAAACATTAATATACTGTTTGAGTGACTAAAGTACTCAAGCTTTGATAATTTATTCTACAACAATATTTAATTAAATTACTACTTATTATACATATATACTTAGAAATGGAAATAATTATTTTTATATAATTCCTATATACGTCCGCTATTTATAGTGAAAAACAAGGCAGGGAAATTGAAATTACTTCGAGTCGAAATTTATGTAGGTACACTAAAACGTTATCTTTTTATCATATAGCGGATATCTCTAAGATCCACTGATAACTATCACACATTGACACCGTTAATGTTCCAACCTGGACACGTCGTCTGTGCACCTCGTTGCACCTCGATGACACACAACGGTTAATATCGATAATATTGCAAATAAACCGGTATTGAAATATGTGGGGGCCGGTTATTATTAATTGATTTTTTTAAATAAAATATATAAAAACTAAAATGTACATTTTATTTCGTAACTTAGTGATTGCATATAATTAATCTATTCCTGTTTGACTTCTACTAGTAATAAAACACAAGGGTATAAAAAACAGTATACTATTTTTAATACTTCCAGTGCAGTGGCATCCTGTAGTGGATAAAGAACTATACTGGATTCTCGCATACTTGCAAGCTATTGCAACATAATATATGTATGTATACGATATATATAGCGGATTGTAGATTAAGTGTTTTTTGTAATAACTGGTTTACATAATGTCAATGATTGAACATAAAACTCAAACGCGAATTCATATAAAAATATATATTTTTATACTTTTTTATTTTATTTTTTTGCATAGTACATGAAAGAGACGGATATACTTACATCATAATTAAGATTTAATCAATTTGCTTACAACATGAAATCTAACAAGTCTAATTAATTACTTACACATATTATAGTTGATATATTTATTTCGTTCTAAAATATTATAACTAATATTTCTGTTATATGTTTTCTAAAAGTGTATTATTCCTAATTGTGGACAAATGGCAAAAAAATTCAATGAATTGCATTCTCTCTCCCCAAATAATAATCCTAAGCAAATCATTGAGATGCTTACAATTTTCATGTAGCTTTATAAGAACGTCATCCAAGCGCTGTCCATTGGCTTAATGGCCAAAAAATATCCAAAAGGCGCGGATTCAAACGGTCCTACGCTCAATTTTTTTAATATATTTTCTAAAAAAAAAAAATTAAGACTCACCAAGAGTAACTCCTGAGGTAGATCGCCACCGTTGTTGATGCCGCGGTTCATAGCCACAAACTGTTCTGGCGTCGGTTTGTCCTTCACGCTGGGATTGTGCAACGACGTGTTAAGCATTATTATAGCGAAACTTAACACGTAACACGTGTCCGCATTTGTAAATATGTCGGGATTCAGCTGGCAGTAGCGTTGGGCGAAACTCTCCATCATACGATCAATCTTCTGTGCCTCGCCTGGAAGACGGAAACTCCAAAGGAATTGCCTGCAAGATAAACTTTAATTAGTTCGGTTTGAACACTTCGTAGTAAAGTTTTGTAGGGATCCGATGAGTTT
>HE670301.1:25024-39345 GCA_000313835.2 Heliconius melpomene melpomene | reverse complement strand
GCAAGTCCAAGTTTTAATGGTAAAAATACTTGCAGATTATATACAAAGATATCAATTAACTCATGATATAAACAACTTGCCATGTGCTGTACATGAAAATCTAAAATATATTCAATACAGATAATGTAAGTTAAAATGAACAAATATTATTTAAATTTAGAAGAAACTTTGAAGTTACAAGTTACATTTCAAGTGTTGCCATAAATTTGCATAAGCTGTACTTAGGATACACACATAAATATGGAGCAGAGGAGAGTAAGAACATTTACAATAATTCACATACCACTGATAAACGAGTACCAACCTTGTTCTTAAGAGTTAATACATCTTTCTGATTAACGCAACAATGATGAAGAGGTAAGGTCGAGTCACTGTAACTACGTATATATTTATTTGAGATCTTGATTTTGAACTATACTTTTTCATTCATAACACTAGAAGTTTTACTTGCCCAGGCGCCCGATATTGCTAATTTCATCGTAAATAATAAAGAAAAATATATTTTTAAAGATTTTGAAAGTTAATTCCTGTACATTTGTAAAAGATTAATCGTGGAACAAAAAAAAACAATTTAATTATGAACAACCAATAAAACATTTTGAACATTTGGTGACGAACTAGTACTTCTTTAAATAACTCTTTGTCTAGATATTACACCTGAAGCCTATTGTTATAACTCAGTATATTTAATAAATGATCCATGGGGACTATGATAATTTTATTAATATATGCCAACAATAAAAGTCTATATTACAATAAATAATAATGCATATTTTTCTATTAACAATGTATAATATGTATATTAAATGTAGGGCAGTACAATCTTCTTAATGAAAGGATTGCAGCTCAAACACAAATCTGGTTCTCTTTCGAAACGAAAAAATATTTCTCTGTGACAACGTCCTCGTTCAACAGTGCACGAAAGGAATAATCTAGACCACATATGAATTTTTAAAGTAAATTCAAAGCAAGCCGACACAGAAAGGGAAATGACGTATTTATGAAAAGATTTTCATTAGTAACAAATACATTTTTGTTTACTATACTATCATAACCAAGGTACCGTTTATCACTTATAATATGTTAAGATCTTGGAATGACGCATTTGGGGAAACCCAGAATGAATAATTTAATGAATGAATAATTTGTTTTGCCTGTAATATAATGACAGAATGGAGAATATAAAGCAAGTTCTCATCTAATCTGCTTCAATATAGCAAATATTTTTAATATTCTTTTCATCTTATCCTCTGAGAGTTGCCATATTATAATGGTACAATAGAAAATAAATTTCACTCCGTATAAAGAAATTAAATGTGACGTATTTTTATTTTTAAAGTTAATTGAAAGATTCTTTTTCAAATGTTTTTATGGATATTTAGATTAAGCCTTGATACATTCTCTCATTTGCGCAGTTACCTAGTATTATATTATATCTTAATCTAAAAGGTAAGCGAACTTCTGGAGAGGTTTTAAATGATAACTTAATAAGATAATTATTATTTATTTCATTTACATTCAATTTACAATTGTGTAAAATGTTTCATGTATTTATAATTTATTTTTTTAAGAAAACTTCAGAGCTCGAATTGTTCAAATATCATTTGAAAAATTTTATATAAATATAAAAATCTATCATATTATTAAAGAAAGATGTTTCTTAATCAAAGAGAACTTTTATATAAAAGTTGAACAATAAAAAGTCGAATACTATTTTTCAAGCATTGCATTTCTACAGCCAAAATAAAAAATATAGATATCGTTCTGATACTCAAACCTCGTAAAACATAATTTATTATTTTGTATAGATATAACAAACTTACCAATCAATTTTAGGCCCGTATTCACAAACCACTCTCATCTCTGAGATCAATTTTGAGACGTAGTTGTTATTCATAGATTATATTTTATGAATAAAAACGACATCTCAAGATCGATCTCAGAATTGACAGCGATTACAAATACGGGCCTTATTAAGCTAATACACCTAAAGTAAATAATTTCAAACATAAAAGTCGTTCTTTCCTTTTAGCGTGCAATATATAGCACCCAACACAAGTTAGCGTCTGCCTTTGAAAACATATGACGTGAGTCACGATCGGCGACCGCAATCAATGCGGATACTTTCGTACATACTACTACGGGCGGCGCCGTCGCTAAACAGAAAACAAAACAATAGCCTTCTTTAAACAGCCTGTGTACGTGTTTGTCGTGCAAATTAGGCGTGCGTGTTAAATTGTAATATTATTATTGGAGAATGCTGGAGAATATTATAGGTAAATGGAGTAACAATTTTAGAGAAAATTTAAAGATTTTACATTTTTAAAGTATTCCACACTTAGAAAAAATTAAAAATTTTAACGTAGCGGAATTTAAGCTCATTTTTTTGGATTTTTTTTTAAAGTATTTAGAACTCTCTTAAATAAACGTAATAAATATATTTATATTTATAGTTTATAATAAATATGATCGAGTAAATTACGTCAATTTTTATTTTATTAGAAATTTAATATGATCTTTAACAATTTATATTAGATTTTATTCAAAATGTAATATAAATAATAGAGAAGGCACCAGAAAGAAAGTTAATTGAACTTTTAATGACGTAGGGGCAAGATAATAATAAAATTAAGTCCCCAAACTTATGCGGCAATCGTTTCACACGCAGACTCTAAAGCGAGATCGATCCAGCGCACTTGGACTAATGCCAGAATTGTAGTCTCCAGTGGTGTGCATTCAAAACGCCTTTCACTAAAAGATAGTGAAATTACTGTTTAGCCGATTTCAAATGAAGGGTTATTATACAGACCAGTCTGGTGACGGTGGTGAGGTCCCACGCCGATCTGGTCTTGCCGCGCGGCTGCCCCCCATCTTTACGTCTGCCTAGCGATCCATAGCCCGCGGGAACCCCACTGTCCTCCCGTTTGCGCCTGCCCCCACGTCTCAGAGACGAGAACCAATTCGACACTGAACCGCGACGCTCCTCCTCGGTGGCCACGGGCGCGGCCTTGATGAACATAACTCGAGGAGCACTAGCACACACAGCACATCACAAAATACCACAACGTGGACCTTACACACAATAACAAGTTTGTACTAGCGAAGCTGAGTCACACAAAACCTAGAAGCATTTATCGATAAATAAACTGGCGTCAACAAAGCGAAATAAGTGAAAAGTGCTCGACTATAATATAATAATATGTATAAGATAAGACTCGTCGACCTGTCTTTACCAAAAATACAAGTGGAAGCTATACGATATAGGTTTGACAGTGCATTGGCAAGCGGAGAACCTATGAGCTGATCTGACAGACCTGATCGTAACCGTCGTCGTGGGTGCACCGCTTCCTCAACGGCCACCAGAGCGCACCGCACAGCAGCCGCACGTGCAGGCACATCGCGCGCCATACACTTCCCTCTAAGGAACGCACTCGACTGAAGAGAGGCGCGGGCGCCGAGTTTGGCAACGTGACAACTGTACGTAGATTATCTTTCGTGGTTACGACGTCTGTGACAATCGTCTCTAGATTGATATTTATCTTTACTATTTTTGTAGCGTGTGTTTATATGTTTTATCATGATATGCTAAATATAGCTTTTAAATTATTATTTTTTTAATTATTTTAAATTATTAATAATGAATATTAAACATATAATAATAATAATAATATTTAAACGTAATTCTTTGTTTAAATTTATGTTTTAATGATTTTTGTGTCATTTGTTGTTATCAATGCGGCTACTCCGGAAACAGACAGAGGAAACTTGATAACAGTGATGAATCGCGTCCATTGTCCACTTACAAAAAACCCTGCATAATACTGCATTTGAAAAATATCATATAATGACCAAGTCATAAAGGTTGATGAACGTTAACCATAAAATGTGTTTCAAGTTAATATAAAATCGGATATAATAAGAATTTCAATCTCCTAATTCAACTACTAAAAAAAAAACTAAAACTACCTTCATATGAAAATAATAAAATATTTCCATAAAAACTTGTTTTGATTATTGCCATAGATTAATAATTTTGTGTAAAAATATTTAGCAGATAAACAATCACGTGAAGAAAAATTTAATGGACTTTACACAAGATAAGGGCTCTGACATAATGTCTACACTACAATGAATGATGTACCGTCAAGTTCCATGACTCATGCGAAACGACGTACCTACATGGTTTAACAAATGTTTTGCAATTAATTGTTATAATAAATTACATGTTTATATGAAATAAAGGAAAATGAAGAATATACGATGACAAACTACATGTAATTCAGTTATATAAAAGGAAATCAACTTTAACATTAGATATTAAAATACGTTGTTCATTACCATAAAATTGCAACTGCGTGCTTTGGGTATTTAATACAATGTAAATTTATTATAATACACTTTACAGTAATTGCTTGGCTTAAATACCTTTAGCGAACGATTTGAATTTACTAAAACAACTAAAATACCTATTTTATTTACTTAAAAGATTAGTACCATTAAAGCATGAAGGTTAACAAGACTGAAAGCTAGGTACTGTATGTAATTAAATAAATTAGAAGATATAAATGACATCTACTTAAATCACATAGGCTCTTTGATAATCAAAACAAATATCGATATCTCCACATTTTGGCCCTTATCGTATAAACCAACACAATCAAAGACAAAATATGACGACGACGAGCCAGTCATAGCAATTTCCACTTATCAGCCTTATCACTAAACAGGCAAAAATAAATGTGACACTACATTGCGCCAAAACATAATACCCTATCAGAAACACCACTTTACGTATTTCTACGACGTTTTCATGAAACTTACAAAAACCGCGAATTTTGATCACTTTTTAACTGATATAAAAAACCACACACGACATATCCGTATCGCGGCCCGACAGCTACTGCCTGACCGCCCGTGCCTCGCGTACCGGGACTGACTGGCTAAACTACATACCTCTCTTTCGGTCGTAGTAAACCGAGCATTGAAGGCCTACGTCACTGCGCTCCGCAGTATTTTGAATGGAAGGACCGGCGGAATCTATCGGTTTACCAAAATCCGTAAAGGACTTTTCGTCCCTGTCAAGGGCACGCGAAGTTACTGACTACATGACCATTTATGGTATATTATGTGAATATAGATAGTAATTATGATTTAATTTATATTATACAAATATGGATATATAATTATTACCATGATTTAATAATTATCCATGATTCAAATAAGGCATTTAGTAGTTTATCGATTATATTTCAAAAATTTTTATGTAAAACATAAAATGTTATAAATAAAGAGAGATTGTGAGATGAAATCTTGTTTGGAAGACTCTAGTATATTTAATCTTTATGATTCCTATACATAATAAAATATTATAAAAACGGAACTCAATGCCGTGCTTTGCCTCAACACCAGAGCGAAATGAAAATATAAATTTAAATCAATATTTCATTTCCTTGAGTGAGGATTGAACCTACAACCAGTCCATTTTACAGTCACACTTTGTGCTACTGAGCCATGACTGGCCTCATAAAATATATTTTCAGTATATTTATATTTATTTATTTTTCATTATATTTTTATTTATTTATTTATATAGCTAAAAGTATATTTTTTCCCGATAATGTATATAATTCAGGTATTCTGTACTAATAACTAGGTAATTTAGGCAGGAGTATGGAAATCTAGTGTTAAGACACTAATTCTTTAACTTCACACTTCAATTTCTTGAAGCTTTGTGTTGAGTGGTAAAATTTGACACTCCTCTTTGGCTCATTACCAGAACAATGAAATGTAAATATTGAATATTTCATTCCTATAAGTGGAAATTCAACACACAACTGTTGCGTTGACATTTTTACTATGTTGCACTTTATGCCTCCATTGTTTAAATTGGCCTCAAATTTGTATAATATTAAAACATATTGATGTAGGCTTTTCTTATGAATCTTTCTCCTTTCTTTGAAATCTTTGTGTAAGAGTGGTCTCAATAAATCAAGATGGGAAATATTGTCCTTATTTACACATGTACATAATAAGGCATAAATTATATTTATATATCAAAGAAGGCCTTCTCTGAAAGTTGAGGTGCAGGGGCGCAAGTGTATGACTGTAAATGCCACAGGTTGTAAAAATTAAATTTTTTTTTATTTCTTAGCATATTCTGATAAAGCTCAGTGTAGGGTTCAGCCACTCAACACACAATACCTCCAGAATTTATTAAATGTGTTTCATTTTGCAGTTTGAGTCTATCATTCGGAAAATTAGAGAAACTCTTCAATAAAGTTGTGATCATTAGTTTGATTTATTATAAGCTTTTTTTAAAAACTTGCCACAATAATAATACAGTAAAGAAAACACAACATTCTTATTTAATGCCTAACATTTAACTAATAATAAACTAATACACAAAGTTTTATACTTTAGTTTTAAAAATTTAATATAAGTAGGTACAGCAGGAAATATGTTCTAATTGCATATTGAATGTGCATCGGCATACCAAAAGTGCATTAATATGTAATGAGAAGCAATATGTAGTTTTATATTGATATTAATACTGAACTCAATGTACTCAAAGTGACACACCTTTTTTCTCAATAATATCATTGAGATTTATTTTGATAACAACAATTGTTTTTATGTACTAACCTGTATTTCCAAAAGTAATTCTGTTTTTCGTCTTCGAATGTCAATTAAAGTCTTTTGCTGCTCTGGTGTCAGCTCTGAAATAAAACATAAAAGTACTAAAATGATAATAGCACATACATGACTTTGAAACAAGTTGCCTTGCCTAACAGTGTAAAACATTGAGGTCAAGAAGTAATAAATCGACTTAATAATAGCAAGTTTACCCGTATGAGTAAAAGGATCTGCATGATTGGTTGCAGTATTATTTCCTCCAAGAGACAAATTTTCAAATTCACTTATCATTTCTTATATTTACTAAAAACAGTAAACAAAAGTTTACATCGTTAAAATTGACTGGCAGCCATATTTATTTACTAGTTTCTACAGACTACTTACTAGTTCACTACTCATCATCATCGCTTCAATCATAGATTATATAAACGTGTAAGTCATATACAAATATCAAGTGCTTAAAATTAATATTAAAATACATTGATAATTCATATTATTATTTGGTTGTTTCTAATCATTAAATAAAAAAAAACAAATTTTGGTAAATTTTATTTTAAATATATAATTTTTAGTCTATGAAGAATTGACAGAATTTTTATTTTTATCATAGATGATTAATATTTTTTTATAATTTACTTATTTTGCAGCATATATATTAAATTACTAATTTAGTACAATTTACATAATACATTAAATAAATTAAGAAAGAAATAATAAATATTTTGAAAAGTAATATATAACTTAAAATCATATAATTATATACATAGCAGGCTTAATACACAATATATATAATTTATAGTTCTATAGCTATGTTATAGCGTAGGTACAACTTTGCATTTTGCAAGTGCAAGGCGCAAGCCCTCCCAGGCGACGGGGTAGAGCTTACAAATTAGTGATGAATGTATCTATAAAATGCTATAATAATAATTATACTTCACAGTGAGTAGTCACGAATCAAAGTACTCTTAAAAACTGTGTTTTATGTACTGGAGAGGTGAGATTGTGCATTTTTTCTTCAAGATCAGGTCTCTTCTATTGAAAGAAATAGAGCATCCCTTTTGTGTATTATTTTGTTAAGTGCGGGACTATTTATTTATTGCTAAGTGACTGTATTCTAGTACTTAGTGTTACGAAAACTCTTTTTTAGATCAGTAAATAAAGGCGTACTTCTGCATTGCCGGTGCTAACAATTAAAAGCAGAATGAACGACAGTGGATGTATACATTTAAATAATTTTAAGGCTGCGAAGGGAATAAGTCCGTATAAAATAGTACATGCATTTTTTGTGTCATGCACTTCATATGAAGCTAGAAGATATAAGGTACATGAACTATTTTGCAGTTGAATTGAACCTTAGAGACAATAATATTATTTATTTTTTTAATTTAATGTAATACTTTTTCGGACTAGAATAATATTTGCACATTACTGTGGTTGCCTATTGTTAAAGTTCAGAAGTTCTTCCTATTGTCAGCTGTAAGTAATCAGCTGATTACTAATCTTTGACCTCAAAACAGCTGTTTATTTAGTCTAACTATAAACATATATGTACTTGTATATGAATTTACAGTTAAGCCATTTTAGTTGCATTATTTGACATTGAAATTTAAACAAAATAATTATTTAGGCTACATCATGCTTGTGCTTCACCTGTGGTAAACCTGGACCGAGAATGCACTCTTGCCTCCATTGCATTTTCTTTGCTTGTTATGGGGGACATATTCAAGATCATGCTAAAATTAAGAAACATTATCTCTATGTGGATCTCAGCTATGGTAATGTATTCTGTGCACAATGTCAAGACTACATATATGATAGAGAACTTACTGATGTATCCAGAAATCACAAAATGAAGGAAGCTAAGTAAGTTTTATTTATATAAATTAATAAATAAAAAATATATTATCAGCTTAGTGTATAAACCTGCTAAATCTGTTTTTGTTATTTACATTTTCATACCATTCACACCCGCATATATCAGGGTAGGCAGACTATATTGTATCAAGAAACTCCATTCTGCATCTTGGGAGGCCAAAGCCACTCTTTGTCTGCCATAGCAAGAAAATAAAAAATGGGGATTGAATCTGCCACCATTGCATTAACAGTCAGAGGCTGACCTACGTACTACAATGTGGCCTCTAAAATATTTCATAACCATATTAATCTATAAACATATTATGAATAGTATGTTATATTACATTTTGATTAACATAATTATTATGGTGTTTCATATAATAGGTCTTTAGGAGTAAGTGTACCATATACTCCTTGGTTGCCAAATAATAATGAAGCTATGGCTCTTCGACGCTTAAGAAAACGCAGAGTCATTAGTTCACATACTACAATTGGTCTCAGAGGGTTGCAAAATCTTGGCTCTACTTGCTTTATGAACTGCATTGTACAGGTAAATTATTTTTAAGAATTATTATAGCTTTTATAAAATTACTTGCTTTTTTAAATATTTCTAATTTGTTTTTCAACACTAAGGATAGAAAAATATTGTAGGTTCTGTGCCACCTAGAAGAGGTTCAGGTTCAAGCATCAAAGTAGTTTGATTTGTATTGTCATTATTGCATAATTCCACAGTCTGATGAGACATAATGCAGTTTTGGTTTCTAATAAAAATCATTGTTACACTGAATAAAAAGTATAAAATGGAAGGAATTATCACTTAGTTATCGGTTCTTATACCATAAATTATAATCAAATGACTTGTAAAATGTTGTAGTAAAATATGTGATAAATATGCTATTGTGAACTTCTATGCTTTCTATTATGCACATGTTTCAATATTTAACAGCCCTATTCAATTCGATTATTTTTAGCCTTGCCTACTTTATTTTATTTATTCTTGAAAAAAAAAATCAGCTTCACGCTCTATCCCGCACACGACAGGGTAGGCAGAGCAACTTTATTATAAATCCGAATAATATGCGTCATATTAAAATGTTTCTTTAATAAACCTATTCCTTTTTAGACATTGATACACACGCCATTACTAAGGGACTATTTCCTAGGCGAGAAGCACAAATGCAAAACGCAGGGTTCCGGAAAGTGCCTCGTTTGCGAAGTCTCGAAACTGTTCCAGGTAAGCTATAAATAGATCACGTCTACGCGAAATATTGATTTTGTTACAGCCCTGAATGTGTGCTGACGTTGCAGTGATATCGGAAGCCATTCGGTGCAATTTTTATTTATAAGCTATTGTTTTTTTTGACTTAGTTCTATAGATAGACTAGATTCCGTATATAGGAAGGTAGGTAGAGAAAGTGTAGTGTTATGACACTCCGTTCCCCATTTCCCGCTTATTTTCGAGTGGCATTAAGAATTGAGATCAGTGCCGCGCTTTGTCTTGTTATCAGAGCGGGGAAATATTAGTAATGCAATCGAATCCACAACCAGCCAAGCTGTCAGACACTGTGTCACTGCGCCATGACGGCTTCAATACCTACATTTTATTGATTCATATTTTGCGCAGTGAGTTAGTAATGCGGCGATGACTTTATAATATAAAATGTATTTTTTTTTATTATCTAGTATATGATAGTGTACTTTTCGAAACATGTTTGCTCTTCATAAAATGGATGGTTTCTTTCATATATTACAATTTATTCCTCAATCCTAAAACACAGTATTTACTTATTTAGAAGTTAAATACTAAAATGAAGTTTATGAATATGAATATTATTGATGAAAAATAGTTTAATTTTTTTATTATTTATATTATAGGAGTTCTATTCTGGTGCCAAAACACCGTTGACTCTACATCGACTTCTGCATTTAATATGGACGCACGCGCGACACCTCGCCGGCTACGAGCAGCAGGACGCGCACGAGTTCTTCATAGCCACGCTTGACGTTTTACATAGGTAAATTAATTTATAGATAATACTACTGTAAAGGGTTGGATAAGTCATCGGGTTTTCAAAACTATATGATGCTATGAACTCTAGAAATATATTCAAGCACTGGTTTTCATACACTATTTTAATAATGTACTGAAAAAAAAGGTATTTAAATTAAGTTTTCCGATGTGTACCTCTTATTTAAGTAAATACTTGATAAGTAAGTATTAATTATCGATTGCAAAGAGGATGCTGAATCAAATAACACTTGCAAGCTTTGACTCCCAGAATCACTTGATACACAATACTGCTGTGTGAGCGAAACATGAATAGTGTTTATATAATATTCTGTCTAATCTGCATACTTGGAAAGACTCAGATTATTTTTTTAATTGACTATAATTATAGACAGAGATTAGTATATTATGTTGCTTAATCGAGTATAATTTTATTAGTGGTCGGGGGAATTAATAAATTACGTCACACGAATTTTATGAAAGATTAGTTTTATTGACTATTATGATAGCCTCTACCTAGTGTGACTTTTGCAATTTTACAGTGAAAAATTACTTAAATGAAACAGTAATTTTAAAATTATGTATATTTAATTTTGAAATGTAGTCACTTAGTCAAACCTAGCCATTTCCCTTAATGTGTTACGTAATTTATGAATGGCACTTTATAACGTTATTCATACTTTATAAGAATAATAAATGTTCTCAATATAATTCCAGGCATTGCATGAACGGAGTGGAAGACACGGAAAAAAAGGAAAATGGCCGTTGCAATTGTATAATCGACCAAATATTTACTGGCGGATTGCAAAGTGACGTTGTATGCACGTCCTGCTCTGGAGTTTCCACTACTATCGACCCATTTTGGGACATAAGTCTGGACGTGGCCGGCCCTGGGTCCCTCCAAGCCTGCCTAGAAAGGTTCACCCGAGCGGAACACTTAGGTTCCGCGGCTAAAATCAAATGTTCCAACTGCCGCGCCTACAGGGAGTCTACTAAACAGTTGACATTGGAAACATTGCCAATAGTAGCCAGTTTTCACCTAAAACGCTTTGAGCATTCATCACAAATCGATAGGAAGATATCAGCATTTATATCTTTTCCCGCTGAATTAGATATGACGCCATTTATGTCTACGCACAGACGGGCCGTGGACGCGGCTGATAATAATAATGCTCCAGAAGGGGTTTTCGAAGATAATAGATATTCCTTATTCGCTGTGGTGAACCATTTAGGTTCCCTGGACGCAGGTCATTATACTGCTTATGTGAGACAGATGAAGGGTAGCTGGTTCAAATGCGATGATCATATGATCACTCGGGCGTCGTTGAGGGAAGTGCTGGATAGTGAAGGGTATGTGCTTATGTTTTATGATTACTCGTGTATTAAAATATAGCTTAGAATTATGTAAATAGATACAGTTTTAATTTCTTATCCAGCTATTTTCTATACAGAATATTAATGCATTAATAATGCAAATTTACATAGATTATTATTGAACACTTAAAAGTTATTTTTTTGATATTAAGTATTTACTTATTAACAGTTAGATAGTTTGATAAAACAATTATTCACAAAGAATAGTATACATTAAACTTTGACTCTTAAAGATTAGATCCTTTTTTTTTCATTTGTAGTTACTTTTACAGAAGAGTTAACTAGTATATGAAACAAAAGAATCATTATTTAGTATCGTCCGCATATATATTTATTTATTTTCTTCATTTCTTCGAGTGAGAATTGAACCCATAACCTACCGCGTTTACAAGGTAGGCAATATAGTTAAGATACTTCGTTTCCCACTTTCTACTGTATTCTGGAGGCATTGCGTGTTGAGTGGCGGAATTCAACGCCGCGCTTTGCGTCGACATGAGAGAGAAAAAATGGAAATATAAATTTAAATAAATATGTAAATTCCTCAAGTGAGGATCGAACCGAAGACCAATCGCGTTTACAGTTACACTTTCTGCCCCTGCGTCAGGGCTGGCCTCCTCAACTTTATGGTTTACCCTTTATTTATATGCTTTCAGGTATCTTCTCTTCTACCACAAGACCGTTCTGGAATATGAATGTGAAGTATCTTAAATTTGTTGAAAATCTTCGGAAATCTAATTATTGTATTTAATATTGCTATATAGAGGTAAATGTGTACTCATATTGATTCCCACTTAAAAAATATTTGACTTTAATCTTTTATTTACTTTGTATGTAGTGATTGACTAAAAAAAATATGGTTCATAAAATACATAAATGTAAAAGTGAATTATTTCATCTAAGATTTTATTTTTTTAAATACGCTTTGCTTTTACGTTTCTTATAAATTTAGCTATAAAATATTTCTGGTGAATAATTTTTTTTAAATGCAGGACAAATAAGTAACTACCTCGCTGTAAGTTTGTATGTGTTTATTTGAGCAATTTATCATGAATATTGAGAATGATTTATAAATTGTTCAAAAGGTGTGTTAACGGGCAACTATACACATGTTTTTAATTAAAAATAATAATAATAATAATAAAAAATAAATAGTCCAATAATAAATATACATAACTAGATTTAAAGAAGCTCGTTTATAAGTCGAATATTATAATTATTTTTATCAATTAAAAAAAAAATTCAATACGAATTAATGCTACACTGCAATTTTAGTAGAAAATGCGCTTAATGGTTTTGACGGTACCCTCTAAGTGTGAAATCGCCCTAAATATGTTTTAGGTTATTTTACATACATTCCTAATGTAATTACCTCTTTTAATAGAAAGCTACTTATTATATTATATCTTTGATGTAATTTGTCAGTGGCGGATTTACACATTTTTATTTTTTTTAAGTCATTAAAATTTCTCGTTTAGGTTTTTTTAATGTACTAAAATATAAAAGCGATGTTATGGAAACAGATGATTTCCATAACATCGCTCAAATTTGGAGATATTGCGTGTTAAGTGGCGGATACTAGGGAATCTAATAAAACGTAAGAAACTATAAAAGGTGTAGTACCTATCTGAGAGACACCAGAAAACCGCCACATTTTTTTTAAATTTTTATACAAAAAATCTGCGTCCCTAGGCTCAACTCAGCTTGCTGGTAAATTCGCCTCTGATGTCTGTAACGATCAAATATTTAACGATAAGCAAAAAAAAAGTCTAATGTCTTTAATTTTAAGTTTAAAATGCATAACTTTAACATTGGATAATTATTAACCATTAGGAAATATTTTTGTTTTATACTATGTAAAATATTTTATATGAATTTTGAACCCCGCATTTGTATGCTCATCCTAGTCCTTTTAAGCTTAACTTATAATAAAATATACATTATAATATATATTCAGAAAACGATTAGTAGTTATTTAGAATTATTAATTATGAAAATAATTGTAAATCTATTATTTTTTTGTTTTAATTAAGAGATAATTTTAGTAATAATGTACGTTACTTTTTCTTTTTAATATGTAAATAAATATAGTTTTGTCGATGTATAGTTCAAGTTTCGCCCTTATTACAAATTTATTGCGCGAAAAAACATCTGAATAAATGATTGACAATCGAACTTTCAATCGAACAACACAACTGTTGTTTACAGTCGCACGCCAGTGCCCCTACACAATGACGGTCTCAAAAACTGGTGGTACACCCTTTAAAATTGCTTCCTTTTGAAATATGCTTTTGCCATAGTCTGTTTTTTCTCACAATCAATTGTAAGTATATATAGAGGCAATAAGTATCGTTCCTGTATAATATGTTGTATATCTTTTATATTTAATAGATTTGAACTCGTAGGTTTGACTGAACTGACATTAGTTTTATGTGATATTTAATATTTAAAGTAG
>HE670301.1:0-22647 GCA_000313835.2 Heliconius melpomene melpomene | reverse complement strand
AATAAATGATTGACAATCGAACTTTCAATCGAACAACACAACTGTTGTTTACAGTCGCACGCCAGTGCCCCTACGCAATGACGGTCTCAAAAACTGGTGGTACACCCTTTAAAATTGCTTCCTTTTGAAATATGCTTTTGCCATAGTTTGTTTTTTCTCACAATCAATTGTAAGTATATATAGAGGCAATAAGTATCGTTCCTGTATAATATGTTGTATATCTTTTATATTTAATAGATTTGAACTCGTAGGTTTGACTGAACTGACATTAGTTTTATGTGATATTTAATATTTAAAGTAGTTAGTTTGTATGAATTATATTTCATAGAAATAGCTCCTATATATATATATATGTTTTAGTGGCTTGATTAACTAGCAAATTGTTATAAAAAACTTTAATTCTCAAAAAGTAAATGTGTCACATACATTTTTAAGAATTGTTCAAAGTAATTGAAATATTGATATTCTGCATTTTAATAATACATAATTAATTGTAAATTTTCACTCTGTCGGAGCTGATTTACGGTGCATAAAGATATTTTGTCTATAACTGAGTAATTGCTGTTTAAAATATAAAATGAAATAATTCAATATTTTTTGGCTGTTGTCTTTCGACTTGATATTTATTGTTAGACTTAAGGTTTTGGAAAATATCTACATAAGTGTATTAAACTGTGTGTCATAGTAACATAATCTTAACATGGTAATTGCGGACACTTTCAAGATATATATGTATAAAAAAATGTATTTTAAAAAGCTATATTACTAGCCCATATAATTATTAAAAAATTGTTTATCGTCTTTTTTAATATTTGACTCTTATTTTCTTAAATATATGAAGTAGTTCTATAATATGTTAAGTTTTCATCTTTCAATTTGCTAGATCAAGGCTTTATTTTGCATTTAATAATAATTTAGTAATTCTGATCCGAGCCTAATCTAGTAATTGTTTATTATAACTGTAACATAATAGATGATTTATCGGAATGTATTATATGATTATGATAAATATGAATATAAATAATATTTTACAATAATAATGTCATATTACTTAATAACTATGATACATCTACTGTAGATGTATATAAGCATACATACAGGTATTTCAGATTAGTGTATTTATGTAAAGTATGTAAAATTGAAAATTTATTGTGTATACGGTGTATTCTATCTAAATGTAATATTGTATGTCAAATAAAAACTGTAATAGACATCGTAATTATATAATCCTCTGAATTTATTGTTGTTTATTTTGTACCTGTTGTCTTCTATTTTGAATCTTAACTCTACTATATGTTTATTAGGCAAAACGCGACGTTGAGTTCCGCCTCTCAAAATATAATCTTGGCATGTTATAAATGTGGCAGTCCGCAAGAATCACAGCATCTTGACAGTAGGTTAAGTTTATTATCTCTACAATAAGCGAGATATGGAGTGAAGCTATAATATATAATAATAATAATCACTAAGCGTGTTTGCTTTACTTGGCCCCAATTATTTTAATTATTTTTCTTTAACAAAAAGTAAATTTATTTTGTACCTGTTGTCTTCTATTTTGAATCTTAACTCTACTATATGTTTATTAGGCAAAACGCGACGTTGAGTTCCGCCTCTCAAAATATAATCTTACGAAAATGTGGCAGTCCGCAAGAATCACAGCATCTTGACAGCAGGTTAAGTTTATTATCTCTATAATAAGCGAGATATAGAGTGAAGCTATAATATATAATAATAATAATCACTAAGCGTGTTTGCTTTACTTGGCCCCAATTATTTTAATTATTTTTCTTTAACAAAAAGTACAAAGTATTTTATGTAAAATTATTTTTTTCTTTTTAACCTGTTAGAAGAGGAGGTTATCAATTCGACTGTATTATTTTTATGTTTGTTACCTCAGAACTTTTGACTGGGTGAACCGATTTTGATGATTTAAACAAAAAAAGAAATTAAGAAGTAAAGGTAAAATAAAACAGTTATCGAGGATTTTTAAAATATATTTTTCAAACTAACTTTGCTTCAAGCAATGATAAGTGATAAAGTTAATGGTACGACAACTAGATGACGTTTACAAATGTGTACAAAAATACACTGGTATATAAATAAACATAACTATTCTACACATTAGATTAACATTGAAAATTGAGTACATATAATGAATTTAAAATTCTAGTATATAAAATAAATTTATTCGAGATATTCATCACAATGTTCAGACATAATGACCACTAAGTGGCAATAACATTTTATTCTACATACAAATATGAAATAAATATTCATTTATTTATCAACAAATAATATAAATAGAAAACATTTTACTGAATATAAAAAAAAAAACTTATGAAGTATCAACACTTGAGAGACCTGTTGGTATAATAATAAATAAAAATAATTTAATAACAGATGAATTTAAGTTAAATAACATCTGACAAGTGGTTTTTTTAATTTTGTTAAAACTTCATAAAACAAAACGACAAAAACATTAGTAACATATTTTTATATGGGTATTCTAAATTCTAGGGTTGGTTACGTCGCTATATTCATAATTGTATATTACTTAATTCTTTTTTTTTAACTTTTATCAGTATGGATTGCTAACTGCTTAAATAAATTAAATAAATCAAATTACAACAATAGCAATAATTCAATCATATGCATTAAATAATTGTTTTTTTTTATGTAATAGTATTGTAAGGGATGTTGTAATTAATACCTTTTACATACATACATCAATTAATTCTAGGTGTAAGTATTTTTTTTATAGTTTATTATTGTGTTAATAAAATAAAATAATTATATATCAATTTATTTTTCTCACTTTATCAAGCTGCTCTACCTGTAAAATAACATGGTATGCAATATTCATGTAAAAATATACAGGCATCCCTCGTATAACACGGTTAATTCGTACCGTAGCACGGTATCGAAACCGTGTTGTACAAAACCAGGTATACCATACTGTACACCGTGTAGTATCGAGACCTTGTCTTGTGTTATATCGACACCGTGTTATACGAAACTTTGAAATAATATAAATAAAGGCAATGTGTACCGTGTTATATCCAAACCATATCTTAAGGTGTAAAATTTTATGATAGCTGAAATTTCGTTCCAAATACAACATTTACCTTGAAGTACTATATACCTTGAAGTTCTTATTAAGAAAAATAAATTAAATTCAATTTTATGATCAAATACAAAAATAAAAAAATACAACAAAAAATATATTCAAAGACTAATAATAATAATTACATAGTATAAAACAAGTAGGAACAGCTTATTAAACGGAAAAAAAGTTCAAATTTAAAATGCATATTTTTCAAAATCGTGTTATATTAATATCATTTCTTGTATCGTGTAATATCGAAACCGTGTTATATTAGTATCAATTCTTGTACCGTGTAATATCGAAATCGTGTTTTACAAGTACCGTGTTATACGAGGGACGCCTGTATTAGTATTATCTGATAATTAATCTAAATAAAATTGCATAGAATTACGCTACTAATAACAATGGACGCAGGAACAGGCGGGACGGAGGGTCCGTAGCTACCCCATAAAATATAAAAAAGAAGGAAAAAACTGACATACCACTACATCTTTCTCTGCCTACCATATAAAATACAAACTATAAGAATAAATGGAAGAAACTACTTTCTTTTATTTATTCTTATAATAATACTTATTTATTACTTATTTAGAAAACGTATAAAAATTTGAGCGACATTTGAACCCGCCCCTCGTAAATAAATCCCGCTACGTTTAAATTTACATACCCTTTTCTAAATAAGTATTTTCCTATCCAGTGTGGGAACACTTTATAAAAATGTCAAAAAGAACAATTACTTGGTGGAAGACGCGTTAGTGGGTGGTTCGTCAAGCAACGTTTCCAATTGCTTCACATCTGTGACGGGCAGGGAGCACGCGTACCGCCGACACACGTACGCGGTGGGCACCTCAGATACGTTACGAATACGGCTCAGGACTGGAATAAAATAAATACAATATATAATTACAATAGACATTTCATAGAAAAAATAAAAACCCCAGACACAAGAAGCTCTAAAAATTAAACAAACATCTGACAAGCGCTCCTTAATTCTTAAGTAACACTGTGAAATAAGTAACTTTTCAAAAGAAAAAAAACTAAATAAAAATCTTCCGATACACAGCAATAGCAGAAGAATATTTCTCCTCTACCTTCTTTCTTTCAGGATCGTCGATACAACGTTCTCGAAGGTCAAATGAGAAGAATTCTCCAACCTCCTCATCCCTCTTACCATTTTATTTAATTATTGTTAGTACTTTATTAAACTATTACCACCATACCATTACTAAATACATTAAAGCAGTGGTTACGGGTTAGTACAATACGGTCAACGAAGTCGTGGCCGACCTGAAGTTAGGCTTTCTGAAGAAAATTGTCAAATAAATGAAAAATGAAAAACTTTTTTTAATGTACTATAAAGTATAAAATAAACTTTACCTTTAAAACTACTATACTATCACGAGATTTAAGAACTTATATTTATTTCGTTTCAGACCAAGTTACCATTTAATTTTCTTACCTACGCAAGTTAATCTGAACAACCTGAACTAACTGCCACTGCACAATCAACAGCCACGACTCGCCGAGCGCACTGTGGCGCCCCCAAGGTACTCACGTATGTCGGACATACCGGCGGGCGCGTCGGGGTCGGCCAGCGCCAGCACGCGGCCCGGCAGCAGCCGCGAGCGAACCGCGCGCGCCAGCTCCAGCGTGCGTGGGTCACAACGCCCGCCCGATATCAGTACCTATAGAGATGTGTATTCTTGTTGACGTCTTTCACCACTCATTACGCAATGTCACGAAGGAAAAGGAATGTCGTAGTGACTTCCCTTTGCCGATCAGTGGAGAACAGACCGCATTATTACTAGTCTTTATTAAGGACTATAGAATTTCGACGTAAATCGATAAGCCGTTGACTTAGTGGCTAGAGCCCTTCGACGGTTATCAAAAGACGCGGGTTCGAGTCCAATTTCGAAAAACGGTTACTTTTCCTAATACCGAATAATAGTTATGTAATACATATTATGATATACAAGAGCATCATACGACCGGTTCTTTTATACGGCAGCGAATGTTGGCCAGCACTATCTCGGCACACTCAGGAGCTACACGGAAATGAAGATGCTGAGGTGGATGTGCGGCGTAACGCGGTCTGATCGCATACGCAACACATTCATTCGAGGTAGTCTTGGGGTCCGTGACGTAGCGGATAAGCTCCAAGAGCGTCGCCTGAGATGGTTTGGCCACGTTACGCGCCGACCTAAGAACTATGTCGGATGCAAGTGCCTTGCTATATCAGTTCCTGGAGTGAGACTTCCTGGACGCCTAAGGAAGCGCTGGCTGGATGTCGTGATGCAGGACATGAGAGCCAATGGCCTAACCACCGAGGACGCAATAGACCGTGCAAAGTGGAGTAGGTTGAGTAGGAGGGCAGACCCTGGCAATAGCCGGGATTAATGCCAGGAGGAAGAAGAAGAAGTTATGTAATACATATTACTGTAATATATTTTACCTGTGTAGGTGAATCACTATAGAACATAAGTGCAGACATCATTTCGGGTAGCGCAGTAGGCGTTTCATTGAGTCGTTTAGCGAACGCTGTTAGGAGTTTTTTTGCCATATTTTTTTCTAATTCTCCGCCCTCTGCGTACGCCGCGAGACGTAACAAGTTATGACACGCTACACTATTGCCTGAGGGCTCAGCGCCATCTTGATCTGGAATATACAGAAATAGATATAAATTTCGATTCGATTCCCACTCGGGAAAAATATATTTACATTTTAAACAAACAGTTTGCATTAGCCCGAGGTCAAGGAAAGATTACTGCAAAATGTTCGAAAACTCGTCTATATTGAATATTTTATTTATCACTAGCTTAAATGAGAATGGAAAATTATGATAACCATTAATTCCTTTACCTTCTTTAAGTCGTAACACAACTGTGTTATCTTCAGTAGAACATGTATAGTATCCACCGTTTTCCTCATCCCAGAACATTTCATTCTGTTTCGATTGTAACTGACGAGCCCAATTGAGCCACTTCGAATCAAGTGATGCTTCATACAAGTCAAGTAAACCTTTAATTAGAAACGCGTAATCATCTAAAAATCCCTGTATAGGCTGCAGACTGAAACAGAAATATATGGATAATATATATATGTGAAAAGGAAAAAAATCTTAAAGTTATATTATAAATATATAAATTATATTTACGTTTGACCAATTGCGCCATCTTCCAATTTATAGCAAGAATGAAGAAGAGTTTTATTATTCTTGTCGTATAAATATTCTTCTATGAACTGAGCAGTCTTGATAGCATCATCTACAAAACTTTTTTCTCCTAATCCTTGCCCAGCTTGTGCCAGTCCAGCTATAATAAGACCGTTCCAGGAACAAAGCATTTTTGTATCCAAATGAGGACGAGGTCTTTTTGATCGCGCTTCGTACAATATATTAATGCAATCAGATATGATAAGGTCAAATTGTTCCTTGTTAATACCAAATTTCGACATTGTTTCTTCTTCACTCCCATATACTATTAAAACATTTTTGTTTGTTAATTCTCCATGAGGATCACTTTCACGTGAAATATTTCCAGATTCTTTAATACTAAAATAATCACAAAACACATCCAAAGTCAGGGTGCCAAGACTTTTGTCGCCAAGAAGAGATTCAAGCTCATCATATTCCCAAACACAGAAAGCTCCTTCCTGTTTATGAGGCGCGCCAACTATGGGATAAGAGTCCGCATCTTCCGCACTATAATATCCTCCATATTCATGTCTCAAATCTCTATTGACATATTTTATTATATCCCGAACGACTTCCGCAAAGAACTCATTTTTGGTGGCAAGATAAGCATCAGTGTAAGCCACCATTAATTGAGCTTGGTCATAAAGCATTTTCTCGAAATGTGGAACGTGCCAACGACTGTCTACAGAATAACGTGCAAAGCCACTGGAGACATGATCATGTATACCACCTTTTGCAATTTTAGTCAAGGTGTGTAAGCACATATCTAAGCATTTCTTACCTTCCGAATTTTGTTTGTCGCGTGCATAGTAATGGAAAAGAAAATTAAATATAGAAGCTTGAGGAAATTTTGGTGCTGTTCCAAAGCCACCAAACTCTGGTTCAAATGATAAAGTGTAACGTCTAACACATTTATTCCATGCCGCTTCCCCTGGTACTGATGAAGCCTCAACATCTACTTTCGAAATACTTTGTAAGGCATCCATAATACTGTAGCTAGCTTCTACAAATTGAGTTTCATTTTCTTTCCACTTTTTAGCTAAAGAGAGTAGAATTGATTTAAATCCAGGACGACCCCACCGATCTTCTGGTGGAAAGTAAGTCCCACCAGTTACTGGGTGTAAATCTGGAGTTAAAAATACTGACATAGGCCAACCACCAGATCCAGAAGTTGCCATAACAAAAAGCATATAAACACGATCTATGTCAGGTCGCTCTTCACGATCCACTTTTATATTAACAAAATGTTCATTCATTACTTTTGCAACAGCTTCATTTTCAAAAGATTCTTTCTCCATGACATGACACCAATGACATGTTGAGTAGCCTACAGATAAAAATATAAGCTTGTTTTCTCTTTTAGCTTTATCAATTGCTTCTTGGCACCAAGGATACCAGTCTACAGGGTTATGGGCATGCTGTAATAAGTATGGAGATTTTTCAGTGATTAATCTATTTGTAAATTTTTCTTGTTTTGCATTACTTGTTTCTGTACCGCCTGTAGTCATTTTAATTATATTGTCACTGAAACTTCTTGTTAGCGGAGGTACAATTAAATTGTTGTGGCCAATTGAAGAAATTCTAGGAAAAACAATGATATATATTTTAGGATTTCATTTTTATTTATACTTTTATCATCAATAGTGGCTTGTCACTTGACTTTTGTATATATTTATTATTACTTTTACAATCTTTTATAATTATTAGGATATTGGCATAGTGATAACAATTATAATATAATATATGTGCAATTATAATTTTGGTGCTAATTATATACAACTATGAATGTGAACATATTGACAAGTAAGATAGATAATTTGGTAAATACTTTACGTATTATAAACATATTACGAATAAATCAAAGGGCTACAAAAAAACAAGGTCATCACGTTGTTTTATAATCAACATGTAAATTTAATACGTAACACCGTACTACCAAAATAAGGATTACATAATGTAAAATTGCTAATTTTCAATTTCTCACCTTCTATTAAAGTAAAAATCCCGATTTGTGCACACCGGTTGTGAAAGTAAAGGATCTTTTGGACTATTTTGAGCCAAATTTATATTTTTAAATCTATTGTCACCTGTCGACAAACGTCGTAATAGTAAAACAGCGCGGCCTGTAGGCATAATAATAAATAAATTAATTATTAATATAATACGTCACTGATCCATTAATTATCTCAAATGTCTTTCACATTTCATTTCAATATTGACAGAATAACAATAATACACTAATGTTTTGTTTTGATCATGAACATGAATCTGTCAAATATTTTATGGAATCGATACAAATAAAATCGATATACATCGAGTCGATAAAATATATAAAAGAATCTCAAAATTTGCGGTGTTTTAAATTATTATTTATCATACACAAAATATAATATACTAGGTATTTAAAAATAGTTCGTTAATCGACTTAATGCAAGATGTAACAATTCAAAGATCGATTCGAATAAATTTCATCGAAATACATATGGAAGTGACATACATAAGGATACGTACAGAGAAACATAAATGTACCGTAAACTTAAGTTTCCACGTTATTCTGTTTCTATTTATTACAAAACTCATATTTTATTACTTTCTCTCTATTGTACATTTCTTTTTCTTTGAATATTAATATGCATAATAATTATGTAATGACGTCACACATACAATTATAAAATGTAGCTTTTTTTCATTTATAAGTATTTCACTGGGACGAAAGTGTTTCAAAATGTCGAAGAACTTTTAAATTTTGGAAAGATCTTAATTGTAAATTGAACATAATGAAATACTAAGTTTGTACACCAAGATATATCATAGTTCACAAAAGCTTATTCTTCAATTTCAATGACTTTTTTTTCTCATCAAAGAAATTTGTGAGAAAATAATAATATAATAGTTAGATTAGCTTGGATAGTTCTGAAAAAAAAATACTATAGTGTGTATTAGCTCTTAAAATTTATTTTAGAAATCATTTTATAATTTATATTTTCATGAATCATCAAGACTACATACGATTTGCTTAAATAAACTGAATAATTATCCTTTAGCCATTATAAACGTCTATAACGATAAGTACCTACTTCATAATCAAATGTATTATATTAAGCAAAACATTTTTGCTATTAACTTCATCCAGGCACTAAATATTTAATCTGGCTATACCTAATATGGAATATATAGGTGCATAACAAATAAATGTGCGCTTTGCACTAGAATGCCCCACTTGATTTCTAGCTACATATTAAATAATTCTATTGCACCCAAGGGTGTTATATTGAACACGCATGCGCAAAAACCTAGACGCCATTCTCACTTTCAATGCAACTCGACATGTTTTGACGTATACTTAATGTCCGCAATCCCAAACCTAATGAGCTCTTGTCACGAAATGCCATTTTATATTTTTTTGGAAATGCAATACAGTGTGAACTTTTCCTTATGATAGTGAGTGAACATTTACAATAAGGTAAGCGATTGAACTTTTTAATTTATCAAATTAAATACATGTTTCGATAACTTTTAATATTTATGAATGTAAACAATCACTAGGTTTTATTATTATAAAAAAAGTATATCCTTTTACAATACATCTAATATTTTATTTGCAGAAATATATTGATAATATTTTATTCTGATATATTATAGCACGGGTCACCTTGTTCAATTAAAATGGGCAATCAACCGTAAACCTGCGACTGGGTGGTCGGTATTCGGCATTTTAAATAAAAGCTTTTGACTTTTATATAAGCGTTAAATGAATAGATTAGGAAGTTGCAAAAAATAAAATGGTGCTCCAGTTTTACCCGAGTAGTCACGTAAACTATCTTGATTTTGCACGTGCTTAGGGGTTAGGGGGTGTTGCACGTTGAATGAAACTGCGACACGTTACCATGGCAACGGCGAGGGCTTCAGCCCTCCGGACCGATGCGCTTTCCTCTTATTGCCTCCCTCTATTGAAGCGTATCTATTATGTTAGTGTTTCTATATTCTTTAGTTTACTTGTTTATTTTTTTTTAATTTTTTAGTAATAAATTCTCGAATTGATTTAATATGAATTTCTTTTATACATATTTTTTATATAACTAATATTTAAATTTAGGATAACTTTATGAAAAAAAAAACCGGCTGTGACCTTGTGGGAATAAAATATTTGATATTTTTATTTCCCCGCTCTTATTACGTTCCGCCACAAAGTCCCCAGGTTCTCTCTGCCTAACCTAGTCCCTGCGTGATACAGCGTGCAGCTAGTTTACTGGTAATTAAGACACGCTAATAATATTATTAAAGGAATCTATAAAAAAATAATAGGTGATAAAAAATATGCCAAAAGAAAGCTGTAACGTTCAATTTTTTTACAAATGATTATTTTGTTTCAGACCTTTCAGTCACTGAGTAGAGTTTTAGTGAATTTCGTGCCTTATACTTTATTTTTCATTTATCATCGTTCATCCATTCTACTATTGAAAAATGTCCAAATGAACTGTCCGTTACGAAGAAAAAAAATCCAGTCCAGATCTGTCCAATTTAAAATTCCAATTTCATTGAGTAATATGCCTTGTAAGATGATAAGAAGAAAACAAAGTGCCAAATAAGGAAAAAAATATTCAATAAATTTATTAAATACCACGAAGTGCCGTGTGAATGGTGTTGTCAACAAGATGTCTGTATGGGTGGGCAGTGGCTGCGGCGGCGACGTTGGCGCGCCTCCCGTTGCCACTGTCCTTTCAGCGAATACGTCCATGGAATCCGGGATCGAAGCTGGAGTACTGCCGACTGTCACAGGATCGCTCGCTTCCGCCCGGGACTCATTGGGATCGCTCTCCAGGGCGGCAGAACCTATCTACGATACAGACCATACAGATCTCGGTTCGGAGCTGGACGAGGCGGAAATTAGAAGAGAGTTGATGCACGATGTAAGTACTAGTTTAAAAACGTCATTAAAATTTTAGATTTTATGATTATATGAATATGGAATACCCCAAACCTATATAAATTAATTTAAAACATTTGGGGTCCACACTAACTAAGCTGTTTGACTGACTAAATGTCGCCAGATTCTGAAACTGAAAATAATTTGTTAACAGACCTTTTAATTATGTATTCCTTATAATATAACAATAAATAAATAAATGTAACTCTTTTGTTTCAGAAATGGCGCCTTTTATTTGATAGGGTAAGTTAATTAACATATAGCTTTTTGTAGATAGGTAGGTTTTTTATTTTTGTAATTCAATTTTTGTTGAAATAGAAAAGGAAGAAGAAGAAGAAGGTAGTATATAATGTAGGTAACAGAAACAAAAACATCAGCTGTTAGCGAAAAAACGTACAAAATAAATATTTTAGTAGCACAAGGTGCAGCGTTGGGTTCCGAATTACATCATAAATATCCGTCGCTGTAGTCAAACTCAGTTAGCACGGTGTGACGACACTTTCAGCATAAACAATCGTCGCGTATTTCATAGGTTTATAGTTTACGAGGTGGAAACAAATTTCGAAGAAAGTTTTAAATATAAACCTTTTGCTTGATTAACATGTACAGAAGCGTGATACCAGAAAAACTTATAAACAAATAAAAAGTGGCGGTAGCGCCTCGGATCAAACGGTGTGCTGTCACGTAGGGAACATTGAGATAATACACCAGCACTGATAGGGTCCTTTAAGTTTTTTGTTCTCTTCTTTTTGGAAATAAACAAAATTATTACAACTTTATCGTATACATAATAATGGGACTTCGCCCCAGAACGCTGCAGGTTATGACGTGTTGGGTACCTACTCTGTAGGAAACTGAATTGAATAGCTCTTTGTACGTGACTAAAACGTGGGTTGTAGGTGTGAATATTATATCCGTAGTTAGTTTTATTTGTTTTATATAAATTATATTAGCTAATATATTAAGAATATAAATTATATGAAACCAATCGTGGCGCAGTGTTACTGTAAACGCGAGAGGTTGTGGGTTCGATTCCCGCTCAAAGAAATGAAAAAAAAATATACTTTTCTTTGCACTGGTGCCACTTAACACTAGAACTCGGTGGAAAATGAGGAACGGAGTGTTTTAACACTAGGTTTCCTATGTCTACCCTTCTGTGTGCGGTATACGCTTAAATATATATATATTAGCAAATAATAGATCGTTGCGTTGTCTACAGTTCGATCCCGAGGGTTTTGGCGAGATCCCGTGGCCGGATTTTCTCAAAACTCTTCAGAATCCAGACTTCATAGCACAGGTGCCACCTCACAAACGCGAGGTGAGGATTACGTTATAAGCTTACAATTGTGGTCGCTTGCAATGTAGGGTCCATATAATATGTGCACAATGTTCACATTCACAAAAACATTCCACTTTTATATTTTTTGTTATTTTGCCTGTTTTCATTTTTATGATTCACGTTTCATTTTATTCAATAAATATTCTCAATCTTCAATGTATTTATCAGTGTAATGTTATTAGATATTATTATAAATGTATGTTTGTGTATGTAAATATATTAAAAAAGTATCTAATATATTAAAATTTGGCAGATTCTTCTGGACAAAGCTCAAAGCGCAACCAGCCCAGCCATCACTTTTCAAGAATTTGTGAATGTGGTAAGTAGTATAATGTTAACATATTATTTTTTGCTACTTATATATTGTTTTAACAATATACCAAAGCGGTTTATACTCAAAAGAAACCTAAATCAGTGTCCATAATATTAGTTGTATAAAATATTTGCCTACAAGTTAAATATTTTACTTATAAAGTTACAGCTTTTACATACATTTAAGTTAGTCTTTCACTTCCTAATCGTTCCGAGTATGTAATTCAGACTATCAAACAACCGTAGTACTAAAAAAATATAGCTTATTTTTTTTTTAAATAAGCTATATTTAAAAAAAACTAAATTAATGTTGCTTTTATATCTACTATTTAATATTGATAAATAATAATATTGATAAATAATTTAAAAGCGATTCCCTAATCAACACGCAATGCCTCCGGAATTCGATGGAAAATAGGAAATGGAAGTGTCCTAATGGGAACCTAGTAGCTTAACATTAGTTTCCCGCACATAGCAGGGGAGGAAAGCCCCCCCCCCCCCCTTTCCTTTCTGTGCGGGATACAGCGTGACATTAAAAAAATAATAAATTAAAACACGAAATAATGATTATGAGGTTAGGGTAAATAAAGAAGGTAATAATATACGAAGGTATTAATTAATATATTACTTAAATCGCTCGGTGATCGTAAAATTTAATATGTCACTTTGATCAGATAAAATATCTCAGTTAATTTAAGAGGTGTTTTAAAATAATTAGACGCTACGATTAAGACGCATGCATCATTATAATGTCAAACGTAAGGTTACCCTCTATTAATTATATGCGATACCTTTTTAGTTATTTGCATAAAGGCATCTTAAGAAGCTTAATTATATTTGCTAAAAGTGTATCGTAAATTATTGTTGTCACTAAGTTTTTCTGTATTTTAGACTTTAAATATATTAAATAATTGCAAATATAAGTTTTTTTAACATCATTATATGTCTCGCACACCGTAAGGTAACCTAGTGTTAGGATACTCCGCTCATAGTTTCCGCCGAATCCTGGAAGCATTGCCTCTTGAGTGGAGAAACTCAACGAACGAACGAACAAATGAAAATATCAAATATTTAATTTCGTAGAGTGAACATTGAACCCACAACCTGTCGCGTTTACAGTCACACTTTGTGCTCCTGTACCATGACTGGCCTCAATAACTATATCTAATAAATATTTTTCTTTCTTATTTCTCTATTCGATATCTTCTTCTTCTTAATGTGCCTCTCCAACTAGTGAAGGTTGGCAGTCAACTTCGCATACTTAGTTCTGTCCTTAGCCAAATGAATGAAATCTACGGCGGTTTTAATTCCAGTCCATTCCAGTCCATATTTGTCTATTAGATATAGATAGACAACAATATACTAATAGGAATATATGTTATAACATTATTCATAGTCCTATAATATCTCATAACCGTATTTCAACGTGAAATGTGCCACGAATATCTAAATAAGATGATTCCGCAAAAAAAAGGAGCGTATGTTTTTATTTTATCAATAAAATTAAATCGTTAAGTTGACATAAAACGCTTAACGTTATCGAGGGTAACGTTTATGGTGTTAAGGCACCTAAAATAAAAATTGTATTATTAAGGTCCTTCTGACGACATCGAGCTACCTTCTGGATATAATATCTTAGTCACGTCAGATAATATTTTGAGTACAATTGTATAGATAAGATTGAGGCCGACCATGGCGCAGGGGTACAAAGTCTGATTGTAAACTCGACTGGTTGTGGGTTCGATCCCCAATCGAGGAAATGAAATATTTATTAATATTTATATTTCCATTTCTATTGGCAAAGCGCGGGGTTGAGTCCCGCCATTCAAGACGTAATGCCTTCCGAATTTGGCGGAAAGTGGGGATCGGAGTGTCTTAACAGTAGATTCCCTCTGCCTACCCTGCTGTTTGCGGGATACAGCGTGAAGCTGATTTGTATAAATAATCGTAAATCAAAATTAAATTCGACGTATAAAGAGACAACGAGGGACGCTGGGGCTCGTGGGCGTCCGTGATGCGGCATTCTTATGCTAATCCAGCGATCCACATTCGAACGGGGTGGGCCAAATTGTTATTTATATTGTCACCTCCTCTTTTTTGTTCCAATTTACCAAAACTTCTCGGCTAAATTTCTGTTTGGAGTTGGACTCATCTCGATATTTCATTTCTTGATATTTTCTTTGTATTGCTTGCGATCATAAGGATTTGAATATTATTGTATTATTTTTACTTGGATAATTGATAATTTATGTACCTTTGTTTCAATTCAATTCCATGAAATATTAAATTTCTTATTTTACTTATCTATATCTTAAAGACAATTTAATTAAAATGCTTATAAGATAGAAGAACCTAAGGCCCTGTCTCACGGAGAGCTTTTCATCCACAATCATCATGTAAAACCAATTAGATCTTAACTTCGCCGCTACTCTAAATGCGACAACATTAATATTAAAAAAAAATCATTTTCACGCTGTATCCCGCACACAGAAGGGTAGACAGAGGGAACCTAGTGGTAAGACATTCCGTTCCCCACTTTCTGCCGAATTCTGGAGGCGTGGCATAAAACAATGCCGCGCTTTGCCTCCACACCAGACCGAAGAAAGGGAAATATAAACGTAAATAAATATTTCACTTCCTCGAGTGGGGATCGAACCCACAACCGTTGCGTTACAGTCACACCATTGTGCCGCTGCGCAACGTTAATATTTCTTTAACTAAATAATATAAACTAAACAGTTATTTCCATTTATTTAAAAATAGATGATTGATGTGAACGTTTTACTTGACTCAGAGTGGGGTTCTTAGGGAAATTGTACGCACTCGTCAAGAAAAGCAATTTCCTGTCAGGAAATTAGTTCACTCCATTATGGCGATTTAGCTGCAAAATGTCCACGTTCATGTAAATGTTTAAATATTTTGTATTGTCATTTACTTGTGTTTCATAATATGTATGTGTGCTCGCGTGTTGGGTTTGGAGAACAGCTTACTATACCTGTCTCGTCGCACAAAAAACTTTTGAGCGCCGCCGCGGACCCTTAATCAATTTATGGGGCGCTAACTGGAACATGGAAAATGTATTAAAGCTCGCTGTGGGAACGAGCCACACGCCAAACGCTTTAGAATACTCATAACGTTATATTATTCCTCTTCACCAAGTTTATCTAGAAAAATTATCAACTATCTATACAACCTAATTGGTGTTTGTTTACTGGTTTCGTTTGGCAGTTTATAGTTTCCAAATTTAAATAATTTAGGTTCACATATTTAAATTAATATTTTTATTTACTTTCTTAATTTATTATTAAATAATCTATTATTTACACTATACTTTGTGAACACGTTAACATTTCATGATGCGTTTCGAATTCACATCGGGAACAAAAACAATTACTTAATAAAACACACCTCAATCAAAATTAATTGCTTTACGCATTAATCTCTTTATCTGCCCCTCTCCTACAGAACAACGTGTCTGTTCTCGGAGGTAATGGAAGCAATCATTTCAGATAAGATACCTCTAATGTGAGAAAAGGTGGACGTTCGGCTCGGATCGTTAATTTAATTTGAAATAATAAAAGTTATATTCATCATTTATCACGTTCGACAAATTAATTTTTAAATGTCCACTTAGATGTCGCTCTTATCTCTGATAGCAGCAAGGTGGTGACAAAAAGACAAGAAAAATTTCTATAGTTTAATACAATAAGTTAAGCGCGCTTCTGTAAGGCCGATAGCTTCTCGCTAATATCGCGGTAGTAGCGAGAATGTAAGTATGTATTTGCTATCATTTTAATCCATCAATACTAAAATAAATAGCAAATAAAAACCTTTTTGTGGCGAGACTGTAATAAACTGCGCCATTAGAAACGAAATTTACCTTTTCAAAATCGTAAATTATAAAATAAAATGACTGTAACGCCCAATTTGGAGTATGTACCTAATTCGTTAGTTGGTCCTGTCGCGAGGACGCATTCCTCCGTCAAGTAGGTTTTCGTGTTCCTTCTGTCTGTCCGTCCGTAACTCACCTGATATCGGTGCCATCTAAATTGAGATTTTATTGACGATTACTGTTCTATCGACGCTATCGTTGCGATCTTGGCGCCCGCTCCGGACCTCTGCCACGTTGTCGATCCATTATCAATTTTAATGACATTTTGAAAAAAATAAACACCTACTGAATGTTTCACTCAATGTATTTAAATGACGATGGAAAATACGTGTTACTTGAAATACTTTTATTAATATCGTTTTTTTTTAAGTTCTTCTGTATATATTTTATTTAAATGTGTTTTAAAGGTATCTTATTTTTTTACCATTTAAAATTATAACATGGATTATAATATTTATATAACAGTAACCTAACCTAAAATGGTAAAGCAAAATTTGTTTAACTAGTTTTTTATATAAAAGTTTTGAGATATCAATACTTGCAACTAATATATTGTTCTAAATAATGTCTTAACTATAACTCAGGTGTAACAGTTACTATGAGAATTATTTACACTAACATCTTTGTTTGTAGATTAAACTATAATGATGGAATGACGTAGATGAAAACGTGACATATTGTATACGGTAGTTGTTTTCTATTCGATAGTTGTTGTTCGAATCCCTTTTATATATGCAGGTACATATTATTTCAACACCCAGCACGTAGTATGTAAAATGTGCCTGAAATGGACTATTAAGTTGGTACAATACATCAAAAGGTTTCAAATAAAGTATTTATGGAATGTTAATCCACAATATAGAAAAAAATCAGTTAAATGCAAGTCGGACTCGCCTACCGATGCTTCCGTACCAATTTCAGGATTGTAGGTCAATAAGCAAACTTAAGTTTGCGGGCATAGCCACTCATTTTGTATGAAATGAACACCAAATATAAGTTGATGATTGTATCTAATGATTTTTTTCAAACCTATAAATTTTCAATTTTAGGATTTTTCCCTTTATTTGTATTGTAAGTTGTCACTATATGCCAAATTTCATCAACTAGAGGTCCACGGGAAGTGCCCCTATACGCAGGTCTTGATTACGTGGCGATATTCATATGCAGCAAAATCAATGTGTAAATGCTTGTTTCTGTTGATTGCGCTGACTTAGAAGCTTAGGCTTAGGGCCATAGACCTAAATATTTGATAATTTCAGCGTGAAACCTCCACGCGATCTACAACGCGCGGACAACTAAGTTATTCTATAAGGGTTCCGTTTTACCATTTAAGGTTTAAGGTTCCGGAGTCCTTTCGGAATCCCGGAGAAAAATCCCTTTAAAATAGTAAGGCAAATAATAAATGACAATTAGACATAGTGTTTGTTGCTGTGGAAGTTGTTGTACTTATCACTTCACTGCCATAAACATCATGAGATTTTAATAAGTGAAATCTCATGTTGTTATAATAAAATAGTGTCTATGAAAAAAAATCGTGAATATATATATATAATCTATGGTATAATGAACGTTACATCCCTCCTGTGATTCGGGGGACAAATGATGATAACCTAAAATATGGAGAACACCATGGAGAATCGTCGCCAGGGGTTGATGATTCGTGTAATCATAATGATTTTTTCCCCTCGGACCACACCGCGGTAAATTTACAATAATTTCACGGATGTTGATCACACACCTGTACGATTTATTCTTTATGGAAAAGAAAGCTTAGTTACAAAATTCTAAGGTCAAACTTATTTAATTAACAATTTTGGATTAATCTACATTTTAGTTATGTACCTATATCTTTTGTGTTTGGGAGTTTAATTATTGTACTATATATAATTATATTTAAAACTAAACGCAGTGATACTTAAATATTTAAATTTGATGAAATTATTTAAAAATGCATAATTAAAATAATTCATGTTGTTTTTGGAATATTTAATAGCTAAAATTATATAAATCTTGCCTAGAGCCCACATTATTGTGTCGGTGAATGAACTGTTGCGAATACAATGTGGAGGTGTTGCTCGTAAAGATACCAAAAGGGGCCCCATCATGGTGATGGCGCGATGACATCACCCGGTCACCAAATAAGCGCTGGTCCCACCACCACAGAGATCAAGTGACATTTAAATGAGTTAAATCGAAAAAAGGCATAACACAATCGAACAGTTAACCGAAGCGACGGCATCCATGGAATGCTGTTCTCTATATTTAGCGAGCACGTTTACTAGTGTATCGAAATTGTTATTATCATATGAGAAAACAGAAGTCGAGCTACTCGTATAAATTAGCAAATAATCGACCCATCAGCTGTCTTTGCCCACGCGCATATCTCACAATGCTATTTACTTATGTCGCTGTCGCTTGTCCGGATACTTATTTAATAGTTGATTTATTGTTTATTAACTACTTAAGACCATCTAACATTCGGTATTAGATACCTGTTACTCTATTTACATATAGCCAAACAAACAGACAGAACTAAATAATTTGGTTGAAACAAAAAATGCATCGGAAGCCATTTCCTACGAGCGACTGTTATTTATGGATGTGTATCCTGTACGTTGGCGCTGAAAGCTCGTGCGGCTCATCAAACCGTTTACAGACGTGATGGAGAGATAAGGCGTGGTGCTGCGCCAGACGCGGCCTGGACTAAATATTTACAATGCGACCGGGGAAACATAAATGTACACTATTTATGTTTCCCCGGTCGTCCGACAGTATTCGTTAGTGTTGTTAATTGGATTCGTCATACCGCCTCGAGCGTTTCCAATACAACAGACATTCGCGAACAGCGTGGCATCGCCGCGGACCATCTAACAACAGACCCAAAATAATGAATCTTCGGTCAATTTAAATGTATTTTGATAATAAACAAACACAAAGTTTCAATTTGCTCATGAGTTTAATTAAAAAATGAAACAATTATTCAAATATTAAGTTTTCAGCATTTTTTTTATATTACCAAATCAAATCAAATTAAATCAGCTTCACGCTGTATCCCGCACTAAGCAGGGTAGGCAGAGGGAACCTAGTGTTAAGTTCCTCCGTTTACCACTTTCTGCCGGATTCTGGAGACATTGCGTGTTGAGTGGCAAAACTCAACGCCACGCTATGCCTCGACACCAGACCCAAGGAACGGAAATATAAACGTAAATAAATATTTCACTTCCTCGGCCTATATTATCAAATTTTCAATGTGTTAATAAATTGTATTGTTGTAGGTAATTATTTGGAAATATACATAAATAAGTGGTGTAATTTTATGGCGGTTGAACAAAAGCAATTAGTTAGCACAACGTGAGAGTAGCGAGAGTAGATAGCATCTGCCTGCGATGGGAGCGGGTCGCACATCACACATGCTTTCCTTTCTCACGAAAGAATTAAGATTTTAACATGAAGGGTAACTAATATCATTTAATAATAATTTTTAAATTAACCGCTTCATTGCTAATTTTGCCTAGCATTATGCACAGACTTTTCATGTTCTTAATTAGCCATTTTTCTATAATATTTTAAAGTAACTTATCTAATATAACAGTTTTAATCAAAATTATTGTGGTTTTCTTGTAATTTTTTAAAATGAAAGTTCATTTACTGCTAGATTTGTTTGTTTTTTTTAATTTTTTGTACTTATTAAAAACATGTAAAAAGTATACCTACGCAGTTAACAGGCACAGCTCGGTCTCATACGCATATTTGAGCAATGTATTAGCGGAGAAACATTGCAGCACCTTTCTCACGCCCACGTCTAAACCATTCTTGATCAACTCTGTGCTTTATTGTTTCTATTATATTGATACCTAGGAAAATTGAGGCAGAATTGTTGCCTGATGAATAAACATAGATGAATTCAAAAACCAGTTAAAATAGAGCAATTCTCTCGTGAATCTAAGTGGTTTTAGCGCAAGCGGAACTAAGCCCCATCCACCCTCGCACCACACAAGATGCTCCTCATTCCTAATCCTCCATTACTGGGAAAGCGTCATAAATACAGCATAAGCCGTTCCCACCGGACATACTGTTCGATTGTTCCTTACTCCTAATGCAATGTTTACTTTACATTAGTCGCTACAGAAATAGATGTCTTTGTGCCATATTCGCAAAATGAATAATGAAGTTTTTGTATAGGATTTACGCCAACGTGGTGTGGCCTGTGGCTTTAATCTGACAATTGGTGAAAATGAAATACCAGTTCATTCATAACTATAAATTTAGCGTGCGTAATCTTTTAATACTATTTTTGTTTTCTTTTTCTTATATTCGGGAAGTAGTTTCGTTTTGTAAAAGCAGAACGTACACCATGGATGTCTGTAGAATTATTGGAGTCAGTCGTGGGGCACAAGTACTGACTGTAAACGCGGGTACTAGTGGGTTCGATCCTCACTCGAGGAAATGAAATATTTATTTAAATTTATATTTTCATTTCTTCGCTATGGTGTCGAGGCAAGCCGCGGTGTTGACGTCCGTTGGCGTCCGTCACTCAACACGCAATGCCTCAAGAATTCGGTTTAAAGTGGAGAACGGAGTATATACCTACACTAGGTTCCCTCTGCCTATCCTGCTAGATGCGGATTCCCTCTGCCTATCCTGCTGATAATTACTATGTTCTCATCGAAATTTGTTTTGGTAGCGAAGATTTCGAAGATAGCTAATTAGATTGTTAGCCGATAGAGTGAGATCACGCCGACACGTCCGCACGTGGGTGGACACAATAGACGAGGGTGGGCGGAGTGGCCAAAACGCGAGCCTACGCGGTCACCGCCACCGCCCTGACCCAAAACTTGCACGGCATACTCGAATATCGTTCTTACCTTTTGAATTTGCAAAGCCAGAATCCAACAAAAATAGATAAATATAAAATATATTATTGTTAATTATAATTACTCCTTGAGAACCATTGCATACTTAATCAATTGTAGTAGTTTGTTAAAATAGTTTTAATAATCTATATATATAAAAGGACTTGTCCTCACTGACTGAGGTAAGACGCACGCACAGCCGTAACCGCTGATGGTAGGAACGTTAAATTTGGACAAAAGTTTACTTTCGTAATCTGGACATCCACTAAGAAGAGATTTTGAAAAATTTTAACCCTAAAGGGGTGAAATAGGGGTTCAAAGTTTGTATGGAAAAAAATTTAAATCGGCTACCGATTTTTATAAAATTTGAAATTAAGATTTTTAAAAGTATTTAATTGAACACGTGTTTCATCGTTTTCTAGAATTCTCTCCCTAAGGGTGCAAATAAGGGGTTGAAAGTTTGTATAGGTTTTTTTAAATCGTCACCAATTTTTATAAAATTTGAAATTCAGACTCTTAAACGTATATAATTAAACACATGTTTCATGGTTTTCTAGAATTCACCCCCTAAGGGTGCAAATAAGGGGTTGAAAGTTTGTATGGGAAAATCTTTAAATCGCCATCGATTTCTATAAAATTTGAAATTTAGACTCTTAAAAATATATCATTGAACACATGTTTCATGGGTTATTAGAATTCACCCTTAAATACGCAAGCGAAGCTGCGCGCGTCCGCTAATCTTAAATATAACCTTTTATTTACTTTTTTATTTATTTTAAAATATTCAGATTCAAAATATCCATACATGGATTGTTTTATACGCGTCTTACGATCATTGAGTAGGCAGTATTCAAATTTTATGTATCACTGTGTGGTTTTTAAAGTATTTCTATATTAATAATATGACAGTGGCGTACGTCCAGTTAGAAGCTGGTGGCTGAACCCCTGGGGGCTTTGTCGGCGCCCTCCCGCTGTTCAGGTCTCTCACTTATGTGAAAAATTACACAAATATTCACAACTTGAAC